>PVIU01010939.1:0-44477 GCA_004026605.1 Ondatra zibethicus
CCTTGAAAGAGGGCATGGTGCCCTGCCCTGTTGGAAGTCCAAGGCCCGCCCCCATCCCTCCCGGCCTAGGAAGGAGTGTATTCAAAAAGACTCGGTTCTCAAAAAGATAATACATGCAGAAGAAATAGGTCCTGGTGTCATTGTTGATGGGTTTGGTGCAGGTGAAGAGCAGAAGGTGGGAGAAGATGAGTTAGGAAGTTAGGACCGTGAGGGGCTGGTCCACCTACTGAGACAGTGTGCCAGACTCAGATTCTTTAAGAACTGCTACTGATAGGCTTTCTTCACAGGAAAAGTTATAACTATTTATTAAAGATATAATTATCATTATCATTCTCATCTCTTTTAGCATGGCTTAAGGATGATCAGCCTTTCTGAAGGGTTGTACATTGACTAGGTGATAGACAGATCAAACTGGATTATCTCTTAGGTTTGGGGTAGCAAGCAATGTTAGATCTCCACCTAGAGGAGAGAGTCTTTTCCTCTTGAGAAATAGCTTTCTTTAAAGGACTTCAACATAAGCCTGGAATTCAATATTACTGTAACATAATCTTGAAACACATCACCACATTTAGTGTAAAGCAGCCAGGAGAAATCTGCACTGGGTAATTCTGGGAAAGCCTGAATCTTCTGTTATGTGTGGTTTTCTCCTATTAAACTTACTCCAAACCCTTATGCTGACAAGAATCTTGGTCTTGTCATTGGTCTCTAATTGCTCTAGTTCTTATATATCCCCAGGCCTTTACTCAGTCAGAAAGGACATCTGAGCAGCCATAATTTGCACGTGTAGACTCACCGTAGGCCACACAATGAGACCAATATTCAAGGGCATACTTTGAGAAAGGATTCCCATTATAAAGGGACTCAAAACTAAATCTAGAAGCAACACAACAAAATGTGATAAATACTAGGAAGCTGTTGATTTAGAGCAAACATGAACTACTAAACCCATATTAAAGGAATCTTGATGTGTTTGAAGGTACAGCCAAAAACAGAAAATTAACTGCAAACTCAATAGACAAACAAACAAACAAGTATTTAATGAAACAGGAGGAGTGGGCTGCTTGTTGTTCCAGCTAACTTACACCCAAAATAACCACACAGAAACTGTATTAATTAAAACACTGCTTGGCCATTAGCTCTAGCCTCCTATTGGCTAACTCTCACATCTTGATTTAACCAATTTCTATTAATTTGTGTTCACCACGAAGTTGTTGCTTACCAGAAAATATTTAGCATGTCTGACCTGGCGTCTCCATGGTGGCTCTCTGACTCTGCTTCCTTCCTCCAAAAATTCAGTTCGGTCTTCTCTGCCTACCTAAGTTCTGCCCTATTAGGCCAAGCAGTTCCTTTATTGATTAGCCAATGAAAGCAACACATAAACAGAAGGAACTCCTACACCAATTTAAAGAATATAAATATTTTAAGTAGATCAATTTCAATTTTACAGATCAATGGTAAGAACATTTACTAATTTTGATAATAAGACTTCCAGAATAAATCATCTTGTTTCCCAAACTTTTCAGTGTTGAAAAAAATGATTGGGAAGAAAGGGAAAAATCATATTATTCCTTCTTTAGGCCTTTTGTCCAGTTTTTTTTTAAAGAAATGCTCACAAGTCCTTGGTTTTAACATGGTGTGCTATCATGCTCCCATATGTCTCCTCAGCATAGCTAGATTTATCCACTCTGACTCAACTTTTTGTCGGCATTCAGTTCTTTGTACCTTACATTTTAGTCTTGCTCTACCATCCTCTCATCTTCCAACATGCATGCTTCCTCAAGTAGCACAAGAAAAATTATGTCTGGCTTCCCCATGAAGTTCCTGAATATGCACCTCTTGTAAATTATACATTTTCCTTTATAGAACTTACAAGAATTGAAATAAAATTATTTGGCATATAGATAAGCATTTTCAAAAATTGGATTTCCATGAACTTTTTGACTATCATAAGATTTTTAGTGTAGACATTCTTGAAGTATTTGCTGAATGAATTTTTGAAATAACTCACCAATCTAAATCTGTTAAAAGAAATTTACTCTGAACTTTAACAAAATTTTGACAGATTAATGAAGCAAAATTTAAATGATAGAAACATTTGATTATCATATTGAATACATAACATAGTGAATAAATCTTTAATTTATATACATATGTATGAATATATAAATTTAAACCTTTTCACTTATGAAAATGGAATTTTCTTTTCAAATCCTATATTATTGTCATGAAGGAAGATACATAGGGTTAGAAATTATTGTGATACCTGTTCCAAAGTCAATATAAGAATATTAGGTTATAAAAACAAAGCAGGCAAACAATGAGTGAAACAAGAAAATCTATAGAATCTAAATCATTTTGAAATATTCAGAAAGATAAAACTCTTCCAAATATCCTTGGGTCAAAGAGAAAGTCATTATGATAATTTAGGCTATTTAGAAAATTACATATTCCAAGGAAGAGAGAGGAAAAAATCTCAGTATGTTGGCATGTTTTAATATACTAAACTAAAAAAAAAAATGGACAAAAGGAAAAATTTGATGGGAGGTACCTTCATTAATTTGCAAACAGAAAATTACCAAAATTCTAACTTAGCATCCAGATGCAATCTTTATATGGATCAAATTTAAAAAGGTCACCAGCAATTTGCATCCAGCAGATGTCTGTAAACTTTGTGTAGAGGAAGTCAGTGTGGGATTTGCTGAACATGTGCTCTGCATTGCTACCATCCCACACTGTTCTGGCTATGCTGAAGCAGTCAATAGCATATCATCCATGAGTAGGCTTTTATTTCAGGAAATCTGTTTATAAAAAATTTTTGAACTCTGCAAAATTTCCACATCAAGGAAATATTTGGTGATGATCAGCTGGCTAACTATGTAAGAATAAGGGCTGTTTAAACATGAAGACCTAGGTTCAAATCCTCAACATCTACATAAAAAGTCAGGTATGGTTGTGCATTTTGCAACGTCAAATTTTGGGGACAATATAGGCTGATCTTGAAATATCAATGACCAAGTAGCCTAAATGAAATCTCTGGCTTGAGTAAAAGAATATGCCTTATTACATTAGAGCTGAGAGTGATGGAAGGAGGCACCAGACATCCTGTTCTGACTACCACATGTGTGCCTACACACTAAAGTGCATGTTCCACACACATATAATATAGTGAGACGCACAGACACATTCACACATACGTCCATTAGTCATTGCCCTCTTATGTTTCAGTTTCCTTAAAGTAAGAATCACTTGTAATCTCCAGATCCACAAGCAACAGGAATAAGTCTGTTGCTTGTCTTTGTGTTAGATAAGAAAATATGTATGGTAAAGTTGTTCAAAAATCTGTAAGAGAGTCTTGGGTAAATCAGGAAATGATCTATCATTTAATACCACAGCCAGTGAACTAGGTGTTCCTCCAGAGTATTTATATGTACCCTTGGAGTGAGAGATACATAACAGACATAGAGATACATACACCCACTTATATACTTATTTCAGATCTTTAAAACTCTATGTAGTCAATGTTAAAGATGGTGGTAGCCTGGAAGAAAAACTTATTGTTCTATTTTCATGCTTTTCAGAAGTTCATTATGTTACAAACATTACATACACTTTATCTCACGATCAAGTGTCTTGCAATCTTTGTAACTGGGAGATATTGAGTCATTGCAACTGCTTTCTCATGTACAGATGACAGCATTTACCACAACCTGTGTGGTATACAGATTATAGTAATTGAGGCATCAGCGATTGAAGAAATGTGAAGAACCACATACACAATAGCGATAATTTGGACCAACCACTCTGAAGGTAACCACCAACAGCATCCTACCTCAGGCTATTTATTAAGCACTGATCCTAGCTGAGGAAGCTGTAGTGGTTGTATTCTGCACACGCTGTTTTTATCTAAAAGACAAATGTTCCTCAACACTGGTACTTGTATCATAAAGAGGCTTTGCCATTCTTCTGAGTCTGACATGGTGATAGGTTTACAATTCCTGTGAGTTTGAGGCATTGGAATCTCTGACATGACTGTGCTCATATCAGTAATATACATGCACTTGGGCCTTCATCTGCTTTCCATAGGCGTGGCGATTATGATTATTTTATGCATAGTCATTTTCTGTGCTTCTTCATTGTCATTGTTTAACTGTTCTATGAAATGTAGCAGTAAAACACAAACTCTTAAACTAAAGTTTATCTGATCCTGTAGGAGAATACAGACATGTTATGGCCTAAGTATTCATTTGATTAGCACAGCAAGTCTTAGATGATTGAAAGAATAACTGAAATGTCACCTTTTATTGAAGAAATCATTAAGTACTATGTAGAATCTAGTAAAAGAGGATATCTATAAGTAAATGAGGAAACGCCATTATCTGCTTTGAATATGTGCCACATAACAGTTTACCAAGCAGAAACAATTCAACTGTTAATAGGTGGAAATGACAAACTCAACCTCCAAAGCAATAGAAGAATATTCTAATATATATGTGTGAGTCCCTGTGTTTGTATGAACATATATATATTCTACACAATAGTCACTTTTAACTTTCCTTCACTTCTTTTTAATTTCATTACTTGCATCAATAATGCGATTCAATGTAGAAAATTTATACGTGCATAGAACATGCACTGGTTGTACCTAACCATATTTCTATTATCCTCACTATATATCTTCACTTTTTCCAAAGTATATAGCAATCCCTATGAATTCTTAGTTTCTAAATGCTTGAGATAGGATTTTAAGTTAGCATGCAAAGTTTGAGTAAGCACATGTGTGTTTGTGTGTTTGTGCACATGCACATTGAGTGCATGCATGCATGCACACTTGAACACATTTGTAACTCATTTAGGCAGGTGAGAGTAGACATGTGGGCAACTAGAGGCAGGTGGTTGACCCTGAGTATCTTCCACAATACCTCCTGCACATTGCTCTTTTAGACAGGGTTTCTAATTAGACGTTGGGCTCATGAACTGATTGCTTAGCCTAGCAGAAATCTTCCCATCTCTACCTTCCCAGCCAATGGGGTTATAGTTATTCAGTCCCTATTTTGGATTTTACATGCTGCTGAGAATAATACAGGTTCTCATGATTTGGGGAATCAATTTACTTACTGAACTATATTCTCAGTACCTGGACTATTTTCACTCACTATTTTAATCATGTAGGGACTAATTGCTGCTTTGTTAAGCAATTGGGCTAAAACGCTAGGCACAATATCACTCATTAACTCACTAGTAAAGCAGTCTATTACACACTGTGTTTCTCTTGATACTGCACAGGAGGTTTAAACTCAGACTCCAAACCTCTAGACTTATCTTCACATGAGTCCCTGTTCCTAAGAAACTTAAGAACAAAGAAAACTTGATTATCTATTGTCATCTTTCATGGGAAATGTTAGTAATTACTCTTCTAGAATTATCCTAAAATCACAGCTAGCCAGTCAATAGCTCTGTCTTCATCATCTATTGTCCTCTAGTTCATCTTTATACATTTGGGGCATTATTAATTTAAACTTTTAATGGTATTAAAAGTTTATAGTTTGAACTTATATGTATGTATCCTCCATCTATCTCCTCCAACAGTCATATGTTGAAGTCAGAGTCCCAACATGATCACAAATTTGATGACATTGTAAGGGCAGAAGCCATGACTAAATATAAAAAGAGGGAGGAGACCTTCACTTGTAATCAAGAATATTGATCTACTACTTCCTAGTCTCTAGAATTTGATACGTTGAGTTGTTTTGGCCACTTAATTTATGTTTTTAGTTACTGTAGTAAAAATAGTTAGATGTAGTTGCTATTCAGTTTTTTTTCCCTGAATTTTCTCCCCATTTAAATACTTCCACTACAGTATAACGTAGAAAATTGAAGAAATAATGAAGGTGAGTTTATTGCAGCCATTCTCCTTCAAGAATCACAAAGGAAGTAATGCTACAAAGCTGACAAGCATGACAGGGCCATTGCACACATGAACTCACAGCAGCTCTTATTGTCTACACAAGATCTGCATGAGATGAAGCCAGTCAACATTTCATCATGGAGTCGGCAGGGTCACATGATACCCGGCCTTTAGCTGAAAAGCTACTATGGTTTGTTTGTTGCTGGAGAAGGGACAGTCACTTCAGTGTGGTGACAGCTGATCTATTGACCAAAGTGCAGTGCATGATCACACACATGTAACTGTGGGCAGCTCTAATTGAACTCAGGTCAGAAAAAGAATGTACAAGTATAGAATGGAAACATGTTAGAGGGACTGTGGGAGGAATTGGATGAGGGGTTAGTGATGAATATGATCAAAATCCATTGTATATATGTATGGAGTCTCAAAGAATGATACAAATAAGCTTATTAAAAATACCCACACAGGTACTTTCCTTCATTGAAATTAGGGCATTTTTGACCCTCTATACCAATACCAATACAGAGCTCTATTTTCATGTTTTTTTTTATAAGTTTAGATAGTATAACAATGTTTCAGTCCCTTTTCCTCTACACCTATTACTGACTGAAAGTCTAAGCAAATCTTCATGCTTTGGCAGAATCTTGGAAAACCTATTTAGAATCTATTAAATTTGAACTATCCAAAGATAGTTAAATTAGGTCACAAGAAGAAATAAAAAACCTGTAGGACAATGTTATATTAGTATAAATAAAATGCATCAAGATAGCTCAGCTGAATATGAATCTCCAGAAACTGCAAAACTTGGTATTGTAAGCAATATTTCAAATCCCACCAATCTTGTTAGGATCTGGGAAACAGAAGTGGGAGAATTCCTGAGAACTAATGAGTCATCTTCAAAGATAAGAGATCCTGCTCTAAAGAAGGCAGAAGGAAAGTTCCCAAACCTAAGGTTGTCTTTCTACTTTACATGTTCACATGCATATCTACATATACACACAAATATACACACACATGCCACCATCACCACCACCAGTACCACAATCACCAGTACCACCCCACATCATATCACACCAAACTTAAAAGTAAATATGTAAATGAATAAAGTATTAGCTCAACTTTTGACCATAGTGAAACAGCCAGTCTAGCTAGGGCCAACTGCACTGGAGCATACTCTTTTTTGAAAACTGTCTATGGGCAAAAGACATGAATGCAATAGTCTTAGATCCTAAATTCTGCCATTTAATATTTGTGTTGCCTGAGAGAAGTAAATTCACCACTGACTTTCAAAGTCTTTGATTGTGAAATGGAGTCTTCATAAATATTAACTTGCAAACCAAAGAGGAGAGATGCATAATATTAGGCACAGGCTAAGGGAAGGATAGAGGACATTCAACACTGCTTTTTTATAAGGCAAACTTATTCTCTGAAAGTCTTTGAAAGTGATGAATTGGAAAGCTAAAGAAGATCCAGTGGAGACACGGCTGTAGCTACGTGATGACACTGTTTTCTCATCCACCTGCCAAGACGTAATATAAAATTTCACAGCATAATTTCTTAACTGAAAGTAGAAGTGATAAATTACTATTTATGTCTATTTTCAGAACTTGTTTACATATAGGTTTTACAGTGAATAAATCTTAAATCAGACACATCAAAATAAGCAAAGCTTAAATATATGTACATGATTTTTTTAATTTCCAATTAGCGACTTGTAAAACTTAAAAGACTCTTAAATGCTTAAGGCCATTATCAAAAAGAAATACTGTTCCTTAGAAAACAGGGAAAAATATCTAGTATCTATTGTTTTTTGAAACAGTAATACATATAAAGCACATATAAATTCTAAAACTAAATTTTAATATTGAGAATAAATATGATTATCTGTCAAGTACATGAACCAATATTATGCAATATTATGACACAGCAGAGAAATATAAGTAAAGATATAGTTAGATATTGCTTTACAAATACTAGGATGTCTATATTTAAGGTTACAGAGTATTTTTATACAGTTAAACATGTTTATTGCAGGTGGGAATGATTAAAAAGGCATAGGAACTTTTGAAACTAGTCTGGCAGTTTATTAAAGTTCATTAATAACAGCAAGTTATTGTATGAGTATGCTTTGCATATATCAATTGGCATATATGCAAGGGAATTTAAATCATAATTTCATAGAATTTGAAATGTTTATACAAATGCCCACAGCATTATTAATAAATAACCAAAAATATGGCTAATGTAATTGACTATCAGACAATGAAAAAATGAAAATTGCTACAATGTATTTATAATATATAATTCTTTTCCCATAAGAGAGTATGATTAGACATATGATTCAACATGTATAAACCTTGAAACATCATATTATGTTAAAAATGTGTTGAGCCCAGGCACTCGGAGGCAGTGTCAGGCGGACCTCTGTGAGTTCGAGGCCAGCCTGGTCTACAAAATCGAGAAAAAAGGACAGGCTGCAAAGCTACACAGAGAAACCCTGTCTCGGGGAAAAACAAACAAACAAACAAAAAAATGATGTGTAATATATATTTGCATATGTTTTCATATTAGGCAGATCTTTAGAGTCATGAAGTTGATGTGGAGAATTAGAGAGAAAAAAGGAGCATGTGATAATATGTAGAATGTTTGCTTACTAGATAAAGTATCCTAATGCCAAGTGTTTTAATACTTGTACAGAATTCATGCTCTTAATGACTAGAATAGAGCCAACATTTCTCAAATTGTCATTCTCCTCATTCTTAGATAAAATACAGGCAATTTTTGCAGTTGTTATGTGTGGTGGCATAACTCTGTAATCTCTAATCCAGCACTCAGGACATAGAGGCAGAAGGATCATGGGTTCAGGTATAACCTCAGGTACGTAGCAAAGTCAAGACTGGCTTGGAATCCACACATAAAACCTAACCAGAAAGAAGAAAACGAGAGAGAGAGAGAGAGAGAGAGAGAGAGAGAGAGAGAGGAAGGGAGGCAGGGACAGATACAGAGATATAGACATGGACAAAAAGACAGAAACACAGATATTTGCATTTATTTGAATCACTGTAAGCATTACGTAAGTGTGATCATTTTACTTTATAAATACAGTTTATTTTAAAACATAGCTCTCTAGAATTGTCAGAGCAATAGCATTTTAAACAGTATTTTTTTATTATTGAACATAGACAATTTTCTCATACAACATGTCATGATTATAGTTTCCTCTCCCTCCATTTCTTCCAGTTTCTCCCACATTTCCTCCCCTCTGGACCTACTCCACTATATCTCATTATAAAGAAAAAGCTGCTAAGAGATAAGAACCAAACATGACAAAATAAAATATAATAAGATGAAGCAAAACCTTACATACCAAAATTGGACACAGCAATCCAACAGGAGAAAGAGTCCAAAGGGGCAGGCAAGAGTCAGAGGCTCACTCGTTCTGATAGTCAGGAGTCCCATAAATATACTAAACTAAAAGCTATTACATACACACACACACACACACACACACACACACACACACACACAGAGAGAGAGAGAGAGAGAGAGAGAGAGAGAGAGAGAGAGAGAGAGAGAGAGAGAGAGAGAGAGAGAGGACTTTGTGAAGACCTATGCAGGCCTGTTCTTGCAGCTTCAGTTGCTATGAACAGATATTCACCTTGATTAGTTGATTCGGAGGTCTGTATTCAGGTGTCCTCCATCCCCTCTGGCTTTTACGATCTTTCTGTCTCAGTGCAAATTTCAAAGCCAACTATAGAGGACTGATATTTCAAGTATGACCCTTACCTTATTTTCAAAGGTCAGTTTCCTTCATTATCAAAATATAAGTAATAATTTCATCAAAGATCTCTGTATTCACTTGATGTATTTATAAGTAGATTAAAAATCATAAGCACCTTTTTATAAATACTTAATTTCCACAGTGGAAATATTAACACATCTTATAGCTTTGTGTGTTTTCCAACACATGGATGGCTCATCTGATGAGCTTGGCAGTTGCTCATAATTCTTGAGCTAATATTAGACCCTATTAACCAATTGTTGTATTCTCTACCTGTTGACTATCGATAGAAACCCTGTTAGAAAGTGGCCAAAATGGCAAAAGGACTAATACACATTTGAAACTCTTAATTATATGCTCATTGGAAAACATAATTCATACCAATGTCTTCCTATCTGTCTTAGGTCTATTTTTATGAACTTTTGAGGACAAAGTATGCTTTCTTATTTATAATGCACATTTGACTTTCCTATTTTCATATTCCTCTATAAAGAAATAAATACCTATCCACTCAGAAAGAGAATACAGGAACAGGATTGTACATATTATACATAAAAATAGACTAATTTTGTGGTAAATGAAATTTTGTTATATGCCAAAAAAGCATATAAATAGATTGACCATCCTGGTTAATTTTATTTGTCAAGTTGACACAATCCAGCATCACCTAGGAAAGGAGTTTTAACCAAGAACTTTCTGGATTTGGATGTATATGTATATGCAGGATTTTATTGATTGTTTTTGTTTACCCATTCCTTAATTAGAGGGTCTAGAAAGTCTACGAATAAACACAGCATACAAATCTTGAGTTCAAACAAATATATGTTCATTTTCTTTATGCGCTTGACCCTGGATGTGATGAGATTTGCTTCTTGAATATCTGCCTTGAGTTCCCAGAGGTGACAGACTCTGACTTTGAATTATCAGCCAAATAAATTCCTTTCTCCTAAAGTTTCTTTTTGCCTGTTTATTTTATTACAGCAAAATAAACAAAATTTAATATGTGGCAAATAGTAGTAGGGATTAAAAAAGCAAATAGACCTAAAATTAGGGAAATCTAGTATGAGTGTAACATTCAGATACATGTTTTTTTAAGTCATTTCTGTTCTAAATAGTGATAATGATATGAGAACAGCAATATATATATATATATATATATATGTATGTATGTAACAGATGATCTAATTCAGACACAAGAAAACAATAGAGTTACCAAAGTCCCAGATACATATTTACAGTACAAATCAAATACATTTCAGGTAAGTTACGATTTATCTCCATTTAAATGGTGAAAGTTGCTGTTTGTAAGATGTATGAAATCTCCAAAATGCAAATTTCTTTCAGACAGTTAACAAACCAGCAAGCACTGTGGGCAAACACATTATTTTTGAAGAAAATAAATTTTATGCTGCACTAATAGAGAAACCCATTTTCCCAGATTAAGAAGAAACAAACAGACTTGGGAATGCAAGGCTGTCTGTCATGTAGGAATGTCAAAGCAACCTATGCACTTTATAAGAATGTCAAGCTTGGCAGAACCACATGCAATGTTAACTTTAATGCCCAAAATATTGAGGACTTAAAAAGGATTGGGTTGTATCATAGCACCATAGTCCCTTGCTTGGAAGTCAACAGTGCTTGCTTTTCTTTCTTTTTATTTTATTGATTAAATTTTTCAGTTATTTTACAACACGACCATAGCTCTCCCCACCTCCACGTCCTTCTCCCTACCTAACCTCTACCACACCCTCATCCACTCCTACTCTGTCTCCTTCAGAAAGGGGCATCAACAAATCATAGCACATTTCAATGGCTTTGGAAGCACTGAGACAGAATTCTTCAAACTTGTAACACACTCATTTGAAGCCAGGTATTTTTGCTGTTGAAATTTCTTGTACATTGTATCAGGCTTGTGACTTCTGACCTCTCTTCTGTGGAATCTAGTACTATTCTCAACCACAGCTATTCAGTGCTGGCAAAAATTATCAATGTTTTCAGGATGGGAGGCAACAAACTCAAACGTGTGTGTGTGTGTCTGTGTGTGTGTGTTTGTGAGGCTCTGTACACATGTGTATCTGTGTGTTTCTTCCTCCATCCTAATGTCTCTGGTGAATAACACTTCTTGTACCTTTTGTCTTATTGCATTTCAGCTCCGCTTTGCAAGAAACTGTCCCTGATGCAGTGAGTTTTAGAAAGCTGTCTCAGCTTTTCCCAATCACATCTTTGCTATTGCTAGAATTCACTATGGTGCACAAGTTTTGTTGTCCCTAACTTGCTTTTGCAGTTTGTTTCCCATTGCTATGATAAACACCATGAACACATCAACATAGGAAGGAAAGGGTTTCTTTAAATTTTCAGCTTACAATCAGTCTTTTATAAACAGAAAAGCCTAGAGGCAGGAAGGATCAGAGGCCATAAATGATCAGTGCTTAGTGGCTTGCTCATACCAGGTTTCCTTATTTTTAGGTCTACTTTTTTAATCCTTACTACTTAATTTGCCACATATTAAATTTCACATTTACCTGGATATGAAAGCCAGCATTCTAATTCATTTATTTGGCAGTGATAAAATACACAGGCAAAAAGGAAATTTAGGAGAAAGGAGTTTATTTGGCTAATAATTCAAGGCCAGAGTCTATCACCTTTGGAATTCAAGTCAGATATTCAAGAAGCTAATCACATCATATCCAGGATAAAGAGCAAAATGAAAATTTATCGAACCCACTGTTGCCTATGCAGGGGTGGCACTGCCTTCAGTGGCTCTTACATATTACTTTTAAACAAAAACTGCCCTAAAGATTTGCTTATAGGCTATCTGATGGACAAATTTCTTCATTTGACATCCATCTTTCCACATCATTCTAGATTTGTGTTTATATGGGAAGAAAAACTGAGCAGCACTCCCTCCTGCCTCTTTGCTGGCAGGGAAGTTTTAAAGTTGAGAGTCTTTCTAATTCATCTATTCATCTATGAAACTTTATATAAATGTGAGCACAATGACTGTGCTGAAGACTGAAATGAGAATAACATTTACGATATATTATACAGATTAAAGAAATTGTAAATGGGGATAAAGATGTGGTATAACTAAAGAAACAAAATAGATATAAAAGTTCAGATATTCATGAAGGAAGTGAAGTAAACATGGGAGAAACTGAAAAATATCAGTACTGAATTGTAGGATTTGCACAGAGAATGTTATAACCAGCTCTAAAGTTTTTCCTTGGTAACTAGATTACTCTGCATGAATCTGGATTTTATATACCCTGGGAGAAATCAACTCTGTGTTGAGTCGTTACATTGATAATTCAAGACTCAGAACTGTGAGTGCATTTGTTATTTTTCATCACTGTGACCAAATACATATCAGATGCAAACAAATGAAGGGTTTTTATGTGAGACTACAGCTCTATGGAACAGGGGTTATCACGGTGGAGAGGGTATGGTAATAGGTGAATGATGAAGCTGTGTCCACAGTCACAAAGCACTGAAAGATGAGTACTGGTGTTACAGTTACTTTCTGCTTTTTAGGCAGCTCTGTGACTCCTGTCTCATGAAGACTGCAGTCCATATTTATGGTGGAGCTTCCTCCTTCAAAAAAATTTAATCTAGAAAATTAAATTTGAAAGAAGCACTCATAAGATTCTACACCAAACTTTTTGTAAGAATTTAAGACTAGAAACGACTTCATAAACATTTTGATGGTCAGTATATCTCAAGCCAAACAAAAATAAGTACTTATATTTGATATAATATAAGAGAAGTCTGGAAATCATTCAACAGTCTTGTCAAGAGTTAAACATCACACTCTCAGAAGCTGATGATATATGGTGCACAATCCCATGGGGATTTAGAATTTTTTTTTGCAAAATCCTAGACAAGTCAATCACTGTTTTAGCAAAATCAATAGTTTCCTTGTGTACAAATCGTAGTGTACAATTGCAACAACTCTTAGATATAGCATTCTTAGAGAGTATATAGGAGAAAGGAGAGGGAAGACGTGTGGAGAATGCACTTAGCTTATGGCCATCCATATCTTCAACAATCCTGCCAAGCTCCATCATACTTTGAGCTTGGTGAACACCTTCCCATAGAACAAAATGTAACCAGAATCTATTACTATTACTCCAAAATGACTGATGTTCTCTCTGGTAGGTTCATGTTTGTTGAGTGATCTTTATTTTTGGTGTACCATAACATCTTCCATATTTTACTTTATTACAAAATTCACTCAGAATTTTGAAGTTGAAATTACACGCTTTGCCTCTTCAAGATGACCTATATGGTCACATTACCAAATGATGAGGAAGAGAAAACGTAGTTTATGAAAACATACTTTTTAATAAAAAATGTGTCAAATGATAGCAGTGAGAAACACACAAGAATATGCTATATACTGATTTGGAATGTTTGTATTAAAAAATTTCAAGTTATTTGTGGGTCCTAATGGGTGCTTTTAATAAATCTTGATTGTCTCAAGGACATGCACAAAAAAATTAATTTAAAGAATTAAATCTTATGAAATTAATCACACTATTAATTTGAACAATTAAAATATTTTCAATTCTTTTTTCCTTAATTTTTGAAAAAATAGTATGTTTTGTGTGTGTGTGTGTGTGTGAGTGTGTGTCTGGATATATTCATTTATAATCTACAAAAATTTTTAACTCTCATACACATTTAACAAAATTATCAGATGAAGTAAACAAATTGACTTTTATGTCCTCAAGCTTGTAATTGAAATCAATAGTAAAAATGGTCAACACAGATAATTTTCTAGTGAATTTATACATGAATGTAATTACATTTGATTTTCTATAATTTCTTCTCATCTTGGTCATCTAACAAGCTACATATATAATTTTATTTGTCATAAAAATTAGAGCCAATATCACAATTTCACATTGTATCTGTTTAAATATCACTGCATTAGGTTTCAAATTGTAAAAGTAATGACATCTTTTAAAGCGTCCAGTTTCTAGAAGATAAAGACTAAGTTTAGGAGATGACACATGTGAAAAAATATTGAAGATAAATAGTCTTGCCTTGCCTTTCCTTCATAGAGCATAAATTTTTTCTTTTTTAACAAAGAGATAAAATTATGATAGTACTCCAAACAATAAACTACTTTCGCTATTTGTTCTTACCACAGTTTTCGCTTTTTTTAGATGGTTACAGAACAATAATTCCAGGGATCACACATAGGTCAGTTCTTCAGATGACACAGGGAAGATTCCATTTTTAGTAGGAACAGACAACGTTATCTTGACCAAGCATTCCAGACAGAAGAACATGAAAAACAGTCGATTAAGCAACCCATTCCTTGGGAGTTAGGCTAAGAATGCTACAAAATTTGAATACATCAAATCAAACCCAAAAAGCTTTAAAAATGCAAAATGGCAACAATAGAAGAATTAGCATATATAAACTGATAAAAAACGCCTAAGGGAAAAAGTCAACAGAGAAAATAAAAACTAGAAAATAGATGAAAAATTATAGAAAATTTCTCTTTGTAAGAAGAATAATAAAAAGGTACTTATAGTTTTAGTATTTAATGGGATGATTTCTTTAGGGATGGAGACTGCAGTAAAATGAGAGCACAAATACTAGATACTGATCTGTACCACCCTGAGCTATTTGTGAATTATTAATTAACAAATAATTTGAAAATCTAACAGTAAATATGATTGAAAGAAGTGACAAATTATTGAATAATAATTATAATTCATGATTGTTTCATGAAATGTATTTAATTGAGTCTACCTGTACCTTTTTAATATTTGAGTATGTGCTATTTATTTTAATGTCTAAATGAGCTTTATTGCTAAGGGGAGGTATCACTGACTAGCTACTAAAATTAAATGTTTTTACAGAAAGGTATGACATAACATATCTCGATCTTGATGGACAGTAATTATAGCCCCTTGTTTAGAGCACTCTGCATTGTAATGTCCCTATATGAGAAAGAAAGGGTGTTGAAGATATTTTCTGGTGAAGCTAAGATTGCAATGCAATAAAATCTATCTTAGTTTTAAATCATACATTAAGAAACAGAATTTAACAAGCTAAGGATGTAGTTCAATTGCAAGAGTGCTTGCATAGAATACGTGAAGTCATGGTTTAATTTCCAGAACTATAAATGGATGTAGTGGCCAGACCTGCAATACCAGTTCTTAGGGAGATGTTCATAGTCAGCTTCTGTTACTTAATAAGTATGAAGCAATCATGGGATACATAAGCCCCTAACTCAACATAATAATATCAAATTCATAGATAGTTTGCTATTGAAAGTCATAAATTATTTCTTACTGAGAAAAGAGTAAATGTTGCAAAATAGCCCATTACTCAGTGTCCTCATTCTCTTCTTGTGTTTTAAAGTCATCAACATTTATTTAAACATGTCTTTTATAGTAGGTTACTGAACATTAGAAAGACATCAGGGACCTCGGTATCATAATGTTCTCTATCATATAGCTGAGATTTGAAACTTTGTCAAAACTTAGATTCTGGACTGTGAACATCACAAGCAAGAATTTGTAGCAAATGCTTTCTGCTATAAGCCTTAACGTTTCTGCAATAGGAAAGAATTCCTAGACAAAGGCCCTTTTCCCTATATCTAGGCTTAGTAAGGTATCCCAGATACCTGTTCAAGAACTGGGAATAAATTCTGATCCCCCGCCAGTGGCCCCACAGACTGTTCAAGCCTCACAACTGTTCTCCACATTCAGAGGGCCTAGTTTGGTCCTATGCAGTTTCCCCTTCTATCAGTCCAGAATTAGTGAGATCTCACTAGCTCAGGTCTTGCCTCGAAGTGAAGTGTCAGATTTTGTTGGCTCCCCATGGGAAACTTTACCCTTTCTGAGGAATGGATGGGTGGGGTGTGGTGGAGGTAAGGGTAAAATAGGAGGAGTTAAGGTGTTGTAATGGTCGTTTGCTTGTTCCTGGCTGCTCAGCCCAAATAATAACACAGAAACTGTATTAATTAAATCATTACTTGGTCCATTAGCTCTAGCTTCTTATTGGCTAACTCTTATATTTTAATTTAACCCATCTCCATTAATCTGTGCATCACCATGGGGTAGTGGCCTACCAGCTGTTTCAGTATGTCTGTCTCCAGTGGCAGTTCCATGGCTTCTCTCTGACTCCACTCCTCTTTCTTCCAGCATTCAGTTTAGTTTTCCCCGCCTAGCTAAGTTTTGCCTTGCTATAGCTCCAAAGCAGTTTCTTTATTCATTAATGGTAATCACACCACACAGAGGGAAACCCCACATCAGGGATGGAGTACTAATGGGGATAGCTATGTAAAATGATGAAAGATTGTATTAAAAAATTCTTAATAATAAAAAGAAAGAATTCTTATTTCTTTAAATATTAATCTCAATCATTTGTTATAGATATTGAATTTTTCTCAGGCTGTATGCCTTATACATAATTTAAGGAAGGATCTAGAGCTAATTGTCAACTATAAGTATGAAAAGAACTTCATAAGCAAAAGCAGAATAAAACCTCAAAAATAAATATTTAATTGGCTCAGTAGTTTGAATGGATATATGTGGAAAGAAGAACCAACCAAGCATAAAGATACAGACTAAGGGCTGAATGGCTAACATTAATAACACAAGTGACAACTCTTAATGACAAGGATGTGGAGCAAAAGGAACATTCCTCCATGCTGGTAGTATTACACACTTGTACAGCCACTGTGGAAATCAACATGGGGTTCCTCAAAATATTGGGAATCAGTAAACTTCAAGTCCCAGATAAAGTACTCTTGAGTACAAATTCAAAGGCTGTTCCATCCTACTAAGGACACTTGCTTAACTGTGTTCATTGTGGTTTTATTAACAATAACCAGAACCTAGATGGTCTTCTACTGAAGAATGGATAAAGAAAATTTGGTACATTTGCACAATAGAACATTAATCAGCTCTTAAAAATGACATCATGAAATTTGCAGGCAAATGGATGGAGACAGGAAAAATTACCCTGAGTGTTGTAACTCAGATTCGGAAAGATAAATATGGTATGTATTAATTTCTGTGTGAATATTAATTGTCAAATAAACAATAATCAAGTTATAACCCACTGATGCAGAGAGTATAGGTAATGAGGGGGGTTATGGAGGTGGAAGCATTGCATATATTTCTTTGAGAAGGGAAAATAGAATAGATTCTGCAGGTAGACTGTGGTTGGTTGGTAACTGAAGGGAGGGATGGATGGAGTGAGTTCAGGGAAAGAGAGTTGGAAATATGGGACACTTGTCGGGGGGTTGTGTGGAAACCTAGTATGTGGAAATTTCTGGACTCTTTGAGAGTGACCCTGATAAGTAATCTTAGTTAGGGAGGATAGAAAGTCTGAACTGGGATTTTTTTAGCCAGGCCAGGTTTCTAGTGGTAGGACTTTGTTACATTCAATGGGGTTGTTGGATAAGCAAGTTCTGTGAAGATCTCTAAATAACCCAGGCAGATGCTAGAACTGAGAGTCACTCTTTAGAAACTGACAGGATGGTTCCTTTGCCAGTGACAGTGTCTGCACAGTCCATTGACGGTAGAGAGATCAGTCAGGTTCTTGCATGGAGCCTTTATCCCTACATTCCTGTCTCTTTGTCAGGCAAAGATACTCTGCAGGCTATGGAAAGAGAAACCTGGACACAAACCCAATGAAAAACCTTCCACCTCTAATCTGTTCTGCTTGCAAAATGTGCTGGAGTAGCTCAGAACTGGTGAGAGTGGAAATCAACATCTGGTTTAAGTTGATGTGTAAGCCACAACAAAGAACCTAAACACTACACTGCCTGCATGACCAAGAACCAGAGACTGAACATCCCAGACTGAACATGGTAGAATCAAACATGCCTGGCAAAAAAAATCGATAAAATAACTCTTAAAGATATTTTGCTATAATCATAGATTGGAGTCTTGTCCAGTAACCATCAGAGAGGCTTCCTCCAGCAGCAAATGTGAACCAATGCTGAGACCCACAGCCAGACATGATACAGAGAGAGAAAGTATAAATTGGGGATCTCAATCGAGTTCTTCCCATCAGAGAAAGCAACCCCAGTAGAAGAGAAAGAAAAAAAAAGACTGTAGGAATCATTAAGATTTTCTAAATATTGTTTTAAAATTGCTGAAACTGCAATACTTTAATCTTGTATGACAGTAAGACTAAAAAGAAAGTCAAGCCATTCACTAAGACTCTGAAGACATAGCCCAGAATAGAGGATGTCTCAATACATTAATATTTAGTTTCAAACAGGTGAAATTTTTCTTTACACATTTCATACTATTTTTTTTAATTTAATGCAGAAATTGTGTATACTCACTGTCAGAAGATTCCATTTCTCAAATCACTCAACACAGGGCACTGTGTTTGGCCAATACTTGAATCTAAGACTCTAAAGAAAAGTTGTGCCTAGTCTAACTCTGCCAAATGGTAGTAGTACTCTAATATGTCATATTGCCTCTTTTTAGGTATCTAAATGCCAGTATTTTTTTCTCTGTACATATTTTTTTTTTATATTTTCCCCAGGACAGAGTTATTTTGTGATTTGGTAGCTAGTTAAGAGCAAACAAAGAAGAAAAAACACTGAGTTTGAGACAATTACATGGCATACTTTAGAGTAAGACCATTTCTACTAGTAAGAAAAGTTCAGCTCAGAGAAGAAAATGATATTGATCCTCATCATGATAGTGTAGCAAGAGCTACCATTAATTAGTGCTTCGATTTTTCTTCCTTTGATACATAAAATTAAAAAGTATTATGTCCTTTCATGAAAAATAATTAATACAGATCAGAGAATGTAAATAGATTACTTCAATGGCATAGTTTAGTGTTTTACTATAGATTAAAGAGTTTACTAGAAATTTAATCAACTATGACAAAATAAATATTCCTGCTACAAAATGGAAGAAAGTGGAAACAGCAAGGAATTATTTGACCAAAGCAATATTTTTTCTGAATATATAGTTTATTTCTGACTAACAGTTAGTCAGAAAGAAGGTCAGAGGGGATGAAGGGACCAAACGAGTGAGAAGTCTGAGACTTGTTTGTCAGTAAGTCCAGTTCTCAGGGCTGGTGTTCTAAAGCTTGTGAGTGCTTGGTGCCACAGGAGCTGGCGAGGTTGACCTTCATCAGGTAGATGTCACATGAGATCATCTGTCTGTGCAGCAAGCAGTGATGGGCTGAGTGAGCTGAAGGATCAGAGAGCTGAAAGCAAAGACACAATGGTTGGAAGAGGAGCCTATGTCCTGGTTCTGTGAAAACCTAGTGTTCCAGAGTCCTTGCCTGGATCCCTCCTGTAACTGTCTATCCACACTAGGCCTATAATTCAGGTAAGTTTTGTCTCATTCACCATTTCAAAGCAGAAAGACACATGAAAGGGCTTCTGTTAGTAACCTTTACATTAGAAGGACTTAGCACTGAACTACCCTACTGTGACATAGCTCTCCACTTGATTTAACCTCATTTTTTTTCATATTCTTTTATTTTTTTTCATTCAAAAAAAATTTACATTTCCTCCCCATCTCCCAGTCCCCCCCCTGCTTCCCCCACTCCTCCTCCCTCCCCCTGCTTCCTTAAAAGAGGGCATGGTACCCTGCCCTGTGGGAAGTTCAAGGCCCTCCCCTCTCCATCCTGGCCTAGGAAGGTGTGCATCCAAATAAACTAGGTTCGCAAAAAGATAATACATGCAGAAGAGATAGGTCCTAGTGTCATTGTTGATGGCTTCTCAGTCTGTCCCCATTGGCAGCCACATTCAGAGAGTCTGGTTTGATCATATGCTCGTTCAGTCCCAGTCCAGCTGCATTTGGTGAGCTCCCATTAGATCAGGCACACTGTCTCAGTGGGTGGACTGCCCCTCACGGTCCTAACTTCCTTGCTCATCTTCTCCCACCTTCTGCTCTTCGACTGGACCTTGGGAGCTCAGTCCATTGCTCTGATGTGAATGTGGGTCTCTGTCTCTATCTCCATCCATCAGACGAAATTTCTATGGTGATGATCAAGATATTCATCAATGTGACTATGGGACAAGGCTAGATCAGGCACCCTCTCCTCTGCTGCCAAAGTACCTCCTAGCTGGGGACATCCTCCTGGACACCTGGGATCCCCTCTAGAGCCCAGTATCTTGCCAATCTTAAAATGATTCCCTTAATGTAGATATCTTATTCCCTTCTCCAATATCCACCTTTCCTCCATCTCCACCCTCCCACTCCCCCAAGCTCTCCCCAGACCTTCCCTTCACCCTTCTCCTTCCCCCTCTCCTCTTCCCTCACACTCCCTACTCCCACCTCTATCCCCGCCCCCGTACACCCAACTTTTGCCTGGCGATCTTGTTGGCTTCCAATTTCCAGAAGGATCTATATATGTTTTTCTTTGGGTTCACTTTGCTATTTGGCTTCTCTGGGCTTGTGAGCTATAAGCTTAGTGTCCTTTGTTTATGGCTAGGGTCCACTAATGAGTGAGTACATACTATAATCATCTTTTTGGGTTTAGATTACCTCACTCAGGATAGCGTTTTCTATTTCCATCCATTTGCATGTAAAATTCAAGATGTCATTGTTTTTTATTGCTGAGTACTATTCTAATGTGTATATATTCCACACTGTCTTGATCCATTTTTCCATTGAGGGGCACCTAGATTGTTTCCAGGTTCTGGCTATTACAAATAATGCTGCTATGAACATAGTTGCACAAATGCTTTTGTAGTATGATTGGACTTCTCTTGGGTATATTCCCAAGAGTGGTATTGCTGGATCCTGAGGTAGGTTGATTCCCAATTTCCTGAGAAACCGCCACACTGATTTCCAAAGAGGTTGCACAAGTCTGCATTCCCACCATCAATGGATGAGTGTTCTCCTTACTCCACAACCTCTCCAGCATAGGCCATCATTGGTGTTTTTGATTTTAGCCATTCTGATAGGTGTAAGATGGTATCTCAAAGTTGTTTTGATTTGCATTTCCCTGATTGCTAAGGAAGCTGATCATGACCTTAAGTATCTTTTGGCCATTTGAACTTCTTCTGTTGAGAATTCTCTGTTCAGATCATTACCCCATTTTTTAATTGGGGTATTTAGAATTTTAATGTCTAGTTTCTTGAGTTCTTTGTATATTTTGGAGATCAGACCTTTGTCTGATGTGGGGTTAATGAAGATCTTCTCCCATTCAGTAGGATGCCTTTTTCTCTTAATGACTGTGTCTTTTGCTTTACAGAAGCTTCTCAGTTTCAGGAGGTCCCATTTGTTCATTGTTGCTCTTATTTAATCTTGTAAATCTTTGCTCCACTTTGCCCAACTCTCCTCCCTTCATCCCCATCCTCTACTTGCTATATTCTGCTGACTGCTTCTGGTTCTATTTTCCATGGTTCTCCATAAGGTGTGTGTGTGTGTGTGTGTGTGTGTGTGTGTGTGTGTGTGTGTGTGTGTGTTGTGATTCTTCCCAGGTAATACAAAGGCTGAGCAGGCAGGTTCACTCACTCTCTTCTTCAAGGGGATGTGTAGGGGAAGGGGAGGGGGAGGGAACCTGCAATGCTGGTATTTAAACCCCTAAACAGGGCTTTAAAGTTAGCAAATGGCTGTCCAAACTCAATTATTTATATTTCAATATATTGAATGTTACTCTGACTCTCAATTAGTAACCTGTGTTTTACATATGACCCAATTCCCTAAAGGCTGCATCCATTCATTTACATGGTCTCCATTGCCATGAGATTTATTTCTTTAGAGGCATATCAATTTTTCACAAGGTGACCTATTGTCATCCCATACAGGGGATGTGGGGGAGACCATTAGCATTTGTGCAGTAGTAATTTGGCTGGTTTGGGACAAGTGATGGAGAAGATTATGTATTACAGTGGTGATGCATTGGTGCATTCCTGAAAAGGTTGTTTCAATTACACATGTCAAAAATACAGCCATTATATGGATTTCTCACCAAACCTTCTAGGGCTAAATAAAACAAGGACCCACAGACCTTCCCCAACATCTGCCCATCTGTGAGTTTTGTAGACATCCACAAAGTCACTCAGTTTTGAATTTCCTCCTGCATCCACTAGGAAGTTTTCTAGTTTTATATCCTGGTGGTCATTGTCTTTCCTATAGGAAGTGAACTAGCAACACAGCCTTCTAGAAATCAGTCCTGCCTAATCCTCCTTTATACAGCCCAGCTCCTTGAGGCACCTCTCTGGGTCTTCTCCCATCACATATTCAATTATCATATAAGTTATCATTTTATTATTCATTAATGCCCTAGCAATGCTTAAGCATGCATGGGTAGCCTATTTGTGATGGTTCTCCAGTTGTTCCTAACCTGGATAGTCCTAGATGTTTGTGTTATTGCTATACCCAAGGTTCCACAGTCTTCCTGTATGCTGTCTATCCAGTGTTTTGGGGGCCTTCCTCTTCACTTAATCCCATGAATTCGTCTATGCATTGCTATCTTTTTTCTTTTTTTTTGTTTTTGTTTTTGTTTTTTCGAGACAGGGTTTCTCTGTAGCTTTAGAGCCTGTCCTGGAACTAGGACTTGTAGACCAGGCTGGCCTTGAACTCACAGAGATCTGCCTGCCTCTGCCTCCCGAGTGCCACCAGTGCCCAGCCTGCAGTGCTGTCTTCTGGTAAGTGTTGTCATTCATTCTTATAACGTGGCCAAAGTATCTCAAATGCAATGGCTGTATCTCAAAATCTACAGCTGTATGCTGTAGTTTATTGCCTTCTGTAGATGGAGATATTTCTTAATGTCATCTTCGCATGAGGTATATTTAACATGAGGGCCTGCTTGTTGTGGTTTCTCTCCTGCCCAGTTCCCCAGCCTTTAGTCCCAAAGAAAATCACACAGAGAGTCTACATTAGATATAAACTGATTGGCCCATTAGCTTAGGCTTCATATTAGCTCTTATAACTTATATTAAACCATTATTCTTATCTACATTAGCCACATGACTCAGTACCCTTTTCAGGGGGGCAGGTCACATCCTGCTTCTTCTGTGTCTGGACAGGACTGCAGAAAGAGCTTCATTCTTCTCAGAATATTCCTGTTCTCCTTGCCCCACCTCTACTTCCTGTCTGGTTGTCCCATCAATTCTTCCTGCCTGGCTACTGACCAATCAGTGTTTATTTAAAACATAATTGACAGAATACAGAATTGTCCCACACCACTTTCTCCTCTTTTTTTTTTAAAGAAAAGAAAATATCCATAGTCCATTTTTGGGGAATGTGGGCATAGTATTCCAGGCTACTTCTGGATGGTTTGGGGTGCTTATAATCTTATGGGGACTTAAAGAAAATTTTGAATTATGATAAAATCCTGACTGGAGTATGCTGTGAGTCTTTATCATCTCAGGCAGCACTCTTGAATCTGTTCTGGATGTAGAACTCAGACATCCAGCCAATCTGTTCCTACTGGAGTTTTCTCAGGTGGTCTTCCTTGATCAAACCTGATTTTTCTTAACTCAGAATGAATCCACAGCCTCTCATTTCCTGTGGAAACAAAAGCAAAATCTCTTCTCCAAAGAAACATACCTTTTGACTTCATTTTGAAGTCAAGGTATTTTCAAATAACCTATCTTGGATTAATTCAGCAGCATTTATAAGCAAATATTTTTAACAGCTCTTGCTTCTTCATCAGCATTGAAACAATTCAAAGAGAGCATAATAGCATACAGTCTGCAAATTCTCTGTGTATTTTCCATCTTTATGTGGCTTTACTTTAACCTCTATTTCTTTTATTTTTTACTTTTACTTTTTGATTATTTCAGGTGTAAGCTAGCCAGGGTGACCGGGACCAAAAACAAGCCCCCTCTCTTTCAACAAATGGCTGCCCAACGTGTGGACAATTGCATCCACATAAAGCCTGAGACAGCTTGGGAAGTAATTCTAGAACAAAATAACAGCATTATGTATGGTTTCTTGGTAGCAGCAATTTTTCCAGTATGCTCTGCTTGCTACAGGCAAGCAAGTGCTCTCATCTCAGAAAGTCTTCCTGACTCAGCTTTAACTGTAAGACATTACAGCTCTTTTAAGAGGTCCTACCAAGAAACACTTAAATAGTGTTAATAAAAAGCTGACAGCATGCTTCTCAGTTTTCAGCCATAGCAGGAAAAAGGCTGCGCTGTTTTAAAATGCCAGCTTTCTGGGCTGTCCTGCCAGGACAAACTCTGACTCATTGGTGGAGGCGGTCTGACTACAGAGCATTTCAATGGGGTTTGTGAGTAAAGTGCTACAGTTTGTTTGATGGCAACTGGACTCGCTGTGTGCCTACAAGGGGGACATTGAGCGCCGCTGCTCAGAGGCACAAGTGACTCTGAGGCACAAGCAGCTCCACCATGCTAGCATTGTGGTGCGCATGGCTCAGAGTCACAAACAGATCCACCATGCTGGACTGGGCGGGGCAAGCAGGAAGTACATGTATTTACCTAGGATTGTCACAGCTTAGATTCTTAGGCACTTAACATTTTAAAAGCGCAAAGCAAAAGTGTTCTTGGACAGTAAAGAATTACAGATTTGCAATAGGACAAATTCAGATATAAAAGACCTCTAAATGGGTCACAGTGTTGGATAAATATATGTGGGCTTGAGAGAGAAAAGAAAAAAAAAGAGTATAGAGAGTCATAAAATAAAGGTAATGTTTTTTTTTAAAAAAAAAGGGTAAAGTCTCTAAAGAAACAGAGTACAGATAATCATAGATTAAAGAAGAAAAAATAAGCCACGTGAAATGGAGAATTCACAGAGAGTCTGGATTCTGTATATTGTTGTGTTTTCTTTAAGTGTTTTGACTGTGAAGAAGCTAAGTACAGAGAAATGTTTCATTGTGTGGGCTGCTAAGCTAAACCAGCATAGATATTATAAAGGTATTATGACTTCAGAATTTGGGCCTAAGGATATGATGCTTTAGACAAGAGGTTCTTCTTTTGTTTTACAGAAGATGAGAACCTGTGGATTGTCTCCAGGCAAATATAGTTTGATAGACCATGCCCTCCTGAAAGGTTGCTGTGAACACCTTCCAAAACTTACTTCGCTCAACTGCTGACTGAGATGAACCTGGCACACAGGATACACCATGAAAGACCTGATTAATAGTGCCCCCATACAGCAGAAAGCAGTTTGGAGAGAAAAAACTGCACCCATATTCCCAAATATTGTTTATAAATGTTCTTTTACACTTAAATGGGGATATTATATAGATATGAATAATTTGCATTGTTATAGATCTTGCTTTATTGATATAAATTTAATCTTGTTATATGTATATTTCTGCTCTTGATTAAGGTATTGTGATTGTATAGTTCATTTAAAATGTATAATTAGAAAATACACATTGTTAATGTATAATCATTGATAATAGTCAAGCTTATAGTCATGTTAGTTAGATTTTCTAGATATACAGAGATATATTTCAGTTAGATAGGCATTCTTAATATCTTTCAACGACTATAGAATATGGCATTTAAAATGTTTTAATAGCTTAGGGCTTTTCATGACAATGAGACACGTCTGCTCCTGGAAGGACCAATCTACTTCAAGAGGAAGATGGGCATCAAAGAGGCTTCTTATGGAGTTAGTTAGCCATTTGGGCAAGAAACTGCTCTTGCCTGGACTGATGCATGAACTAGACATGAAGAACCCACAGAGAGATGACTGCTGAACTTGCCTAAAGGTAAGATGATCCTTTGGGATTCTTGTTTCATGAAAGAGTCTGTGAGACATTCTGCAGGACATAGAAGAAAGTGAATGAACTGTCTTTAAAATTTCCTGCTTCATGGAAATATCTGCTGGATACTATGGGCCTGTAGGTTGAAGATGGATGCCCCAATGGAACAGAAGAACTTTGGGTGACTGTACAGGTAGTGAGACATCTCTGTCATTTCTAGAGTTTTGGAAATTGCTTACTTCTCATTTACTTAGGTAGTATTATATCCTTCTGGAGTCTTTGATGAAGTTGAAGAATGGATAGTTATAGTTTTCCTTAGTTATGATAAATGGTAAAGTAAATATAAATATTATAACTGTAATTCTTGCTTGATAACTGTTTCGTTATATGTAATTTTACTATGTTAAAGTTAAAGCCTTCTTTTTTGTTTAAACAGAAAAGGGGAAATGGTGTAGGAGGTCCTTCTGTCTATGTGTTGTTTTCATTGGTTGAATAAACAAACTACCTTGACCTTTTGATAGGGCAGCACTTAGGTAGGTGGAGTAGACAGAACTGAATGGTGGGAAGAAGGACAGTTGCCAGAATCAGACATGCTTCCTGTCAGGCTTCCTGACTCAGTGTTAATAGCAAAATCTTTGTGACTCCGTTAAGAAACAGCTTCCTGGTTCATAATGTTGGGATAAATGGCTTTGAGTCTTTCAGGCGGTCCTGCTATAGAGCACTTGAATGGGGTTTATGGTGGCATAGGCCAACTGCATCCCAGAGCTGGGGTATTAAACATGGCTCCCAGAACTGGCTATAAGCAGACCTCTGTCATGTTGGAAAGCCAAGCAGAGTAGACCCAACAGCCAATGTGACTGCACTGGTCCTAGCCAATCTGGCTTAATAGTTTTCAACAGTGATCAAAAAAGGATTAAAGATATGCAATATAGACAGATTCAGACAGAAATTAATCTCTGAATGGGTCATAGTATGTTTAAAAAATGTATGTAGACTTATTAAAAAAAGGAAATGGGTATAGGCAGTATTAGAAATAGTTTGAAAAATAAAAAAAAGTTTTTAAAGAGACTTTAAAGAGTAATATAAAAGATTACACATAGTCATAGATTAAAGGAATAAAGATAGTAAAATAAATATTTAAAGAAATAGAGAAAATAAGCCACATAGATGGAATATACACAGAGAGTATGGATTATGTATATTATGATGTTTTCTTTGATTTTTTTCACTGTTAATGAGTTAACTGCTGAAAATATTTGATTCTGGGAGCTGCTAAGTAAAAGAACATATAAATTTTAAAGGTATCTTGACTTCAAAATTTGAGTCTAAGGGCATGTTCTGTTGAAAAGAGGGTCTACTGTTGTTTCCACAGAGGATGAGCACCTATGTATTCCTTCAAGGCTACTGTGGTTTGATGGAACAAGACCCTCCAGAGGTCTCCACAAACACCAAAAAAAACTTTGCTCAACAAAAAAGTAGGCAGCAATTTGGAGAAAACTATGTTAAATTTCCAACATTATTGTTTACAAATGTATATTACATTTAAAAGGTGAGGTAAAAATTATTAATGGCCTTAATCAATTTATAAAAAAAGAAGATAAGAAAAAGGAAAAGAAGGAGGATATAATATAGAGTTGAATCCTTTGCATTGGTATGGATTTTGGTCTATTAATACAAATGTGAGGTAACAAACTGCAAGCATCATGATAAAATATAAAATAATAGAAATGGGTTAATTTAAGATGTAAGAGTTAATTAATAAGAAGTCTTATCTAATAGGCCAAACAGTGTTGCAATGAATATAGTTTCTTCATGATTATTCAGGTATGGGCAGTGGGGAAACCAAAGCAGAGTCTCAGTTTACAATGTCCTCAGTCTGGAACCTTTCACACTCATAAAATAAGTGCCATGTGAACAGTGCTCCCTTGGAAAACAGTGGCATCAGATTCTTCTGACTTAATTCAGGGAAACATCCTTCTGACTAGCTATTTAGAGGAACAACATTCTCAACTTATATTCTCTCTTTTCCAGTGAATTTGCTTCCCCACTAAACTAAAACTTCTAGAATCTTCTCTCAGGGAGCATTTCCTGAATCTAAGGACAAGTTACAAGATTTTTCTGTAATACCATCAATCTCTTTGGCAATAATAGGTGATTTCAAATCTGACTGGATAAGCTTGCTTACTATAGACTTTAATGAGAGCAATAGGGAGTAATCATTACAAGTACCTGAAAGCATCTTGTCTGGAAATATCCTCTACTGCATTAATTACTCCACTACTTCCTTAGTTAGTCTCACTCAGTTTTGCAGGACATGAGGAGACTGATGCCAGTTTGTTTATTTTTTCCCCTAATAATAAAAATGCCTTCTTCCAAGGATTGGAGAATATCCATATTTCTCTCTAAAACTCCATTGGTTAGGTTTCTATTGTTCATATTTCTTTCAGAATTTCTGTCTTTCAAACTCTAACCAGAATAGTTTATTACACTCTATATAGCATTCTAGGGCTTTTATAGCTCAAACTTCAAACCTTTCCACATTGTTATTGCAGATGAGTTCCAAGAGCCTAAGAAACGTGTCCTTTGGGTTATCACAGCAATGGATCCAGTTCTCATGCAATACCATGTGCACAACATTGACACTTCACATTGCACAGTAACAGAGATCCATGTCTTCTGCTTGGATGAGAGGGAGAGAATAGGTTAGACAAGGATATGTTACATTTAACCCACAACAATACCTAAATATTTGTGTTTACTATGTATGTACTCTCTTATCTCTCCAAGCTGTGTCTATTAACACTCCCAAGGTCCTGTAAAGGAAGCAATCTTGTATCAAAAGTTGCACATTGGATAAAACATTATTTTCTATTATTTTATATTTCTGCCTCAGTTTCCCCTTTCTCTCCTTCCCTCCCCCTTCCTCTCTCAAGTCCCCCCACCATGTTCCCACCCCAAACCACTCTTCCTCTTCTCTTCAGGAAAGGACTGTTCTCCCATGGATATCGACCAAACAAGCCATATCAAGTTGCCATTAAGACTAATCACCTCCCCATATATTGAGGCTTAGCAAGGTGACCCACTATGAGGAGTAGGGTATAAAAACTAGTAAAAGAGTCAGAGACAGCTCCTGCTCCCACTATTAGGTGTCCCACAAGAGAGCCAAACTATACAAATGTAACATATATGTATAATGCGTTGATAAGTTCCACACAGGCTCCATGGCTATTGATTCAGTCTCCATGAGCCCCTGTGAGCCCAGGTTAGTTGATTCTTTGAGTTTCCTTGTGGTGCCCTTAACTCTCCTGTCTCCTAGAATCTTTTCTCCCCATCTGCTACTAGATTCCCTGAGCTCTGCCTAATGTTTGGCTGTAGGTTTGCATCTGTTTCCATCAGTTGCTGGATGGAGCCTCTCTGATGACAATTGAGTGAGTCACCAATTTATGAGCACAGCAGAATATCATTAGGCAACATTTCATTGACTGTTTTCATCCAGTTATGTTTGTATCCTAGCCTAGGTCTCTGGGCCATCTGTGGGTCCTGGTGCTCCAGGCAGTGTCAGCAATGGGCTTACTCTCCTGGCATGAGTGTTAGGCTAGACCAGTCTTTTGTTGGCCACTCTTTCAAAGTCTAGGCTACCCTTACACCAACACATTCAATAGACAGGACAAACTGTAAGTCAAATGTTATTTGGCTGGGTTGTTTTCCCTATCTCTCCACTGGTGGTCTTGCCTGGTCACAGGAGATGGCCAGTTTTGTCTATGTATCAGCTATTTCTGGGAGACTTAGCTGGTGTCATTCTTATAGAGTCCTAGGAAATTCCATTATGCCAGGTTTTTACCTGACGAGGAAAGATCCTCCCTTTCTAGTAGTCTCTGTCAGTACTTGTTCCTCTGTGCTCCACTCCAACCTGATCTCTATAGTCCCATCCCCACCTATTTACAGTCCACTCACAAAATCTCTTCTCTTTCCCCTTCCCTGGGAGATATGGGTGTACATCTTCAAACCTCCTTGTTACCTATTTTCTCTTGGCTTGTGGATTGTAGTACAGATTTTTTTTTGTTTTATAGCTAATATTCACTTATGAGTGAGTGCATACCATGTTTGTTTTTCTGGTTCTGGGCTCTATTAGATATTTTATCTAACTCGGGATGATATTTTTCTGGTTTGACTTCAATTTTCATATCCATATTAACTTTTAAAATCTCTGTTTCACTGACTTTGAGTAGTCTGCCTTTTGTGTACATAAACTCTTTAATACAGTCTTCTATCCTTTTGTTCACACTTTAAACTGACAATATATTTATTCATCTTGAATAAATACTAAGTATTTTGTCATGGCCTGTTTAAGGAAATAATTTCAAGTAGCTTCTACATGGTACAATTTTTAGTCTAGTAAGGAAAATAAATGTTAATTTAGTGAAAGGTGAATTATTTTATATTTAATTTCCCTATCACACACAAATATACATGCACACAAATACATACATATACATATATGCCTTTACATATAAAACACATTTTAAAATTTATTACACAGGGTTCTTCATTCCAATAGGAAATTGTGATCTTTCGAAGTCCCATTGAACCGAGGCTAGTTAAATGCATTTACTATAATCCATTTTTAATCAGCATTTCTGGTTAACCACAGATAGCACCTTGTAGGCTAAAAATGTCTTTGTCAAATAAATTTGCTGGATTCTTTATTCCCTGATAGGAAATTGATACGCAAGATGTTATAAACTGTAAAGGGCCACATTCCTGCTCTCCTGGATTAAACTTCCCTTCATAAAAAGTCTTGAGCAATTCAGACCTTCTATGGAGGCAGCTTTGCAGGGTTCTGGCATCTCTGTTTCATAATGTCCCCATATGCTCTGTCTTTGTCCACTCACCAGGGACAGACATAGAACATGGTGGGACATCCTGTATTGCATTATTTAGCAATGAGCCAGGAGGACACCCTTAGAGAAGAGTTTAATTTTACCTTGAAAAATAAAATGATTGAAAGCCATGGGTGTGAAGGAAACAGCAGCAGCAGATGTTGTAAAACACAAGTAAGAAGGAAAGAAAGGCAACAGCTGAGAATGAATTGATTTTCCTTCTAAGTCTCAGGCCCTTACTCAATCATGGCAGATGGAGAAGCAATCACTAAAACATAAGGTCCTGTTGGTCTTACTGCCCTTCCCACAAGAGAATGGATTGAAAACCCTTCCCTAGAGCAGTAAGATGATAAAAGCAAATGTACTGTTTCATTTATTAATAAAGATTCAATTTATCTCGCTCATTTGAGGCAGCAAGCTGTGATGGAAAAGAACAGGTTTTGGGTTAGAAAGAAGTGGCTTTGAATTCTAATTACTTTACTTGCTACCTGTACGACCTTGAGAGAGTTTCATTTCTTTTCTAAATTTTAATACTCTCACTTGCAAGATGTCAGGGGCTACCATTTATTGAGGCAATATTCTGAGCTAAGTATTATGCTAATCACTTGGCTGCTTCATTTAGTCCTTCCCCATATAACTGAGTTATATAGTCTTAACTGAGATCTAGAAGGGTAAAGTCTTTAAAGCTAATTTAACATAACTAATTAAGTTACAAAAGTCAGAGTAGGAATGAGAGGGCCCGTGAGCCTGAGTTTGAGTCCTAAGTTCTTACATATGTGTGGTCATCCTTTCTAACATCCGTGTTAAAAAATTTCTAAGAATAGTGTGAGTGTTAAGGATTACTGTAGCATAAAATGCTATGAAAATTGATGTCTTAATAATGTTTTAAATCCTCACGAAGAATAATACCATGGAAATTATTATCTTTACTAGAGTAGTTTTATGATATATTTAGTCAACATATTTGCATTGGAATCCTAGTCTCTTGACTTTTCAAGGTCACCTTATGCTCAGCCACACTGCTGAATTCCCATGAGGATTGACTGTTGTGTCATGCAGTAGAAACACCAGTAAGTCTTTAGCAATAAATACTTTCTAATACTTCCCAGGTCCTCTTCTTTTTCTTTCTTGAGCAACCAAATTTTTTTTTCACCTGAAAATTGACATGTCCTTTCCTTTCAATATAGACATCACCAGTTGGGGGATAGCTTTCGCAATATTTCTTAGACTACTTGTCCTATTTTGTAAATATCAGTGAGATTCAAGGGTGTGAACTTGTCCAAATCTTTTCCCTTTATTGGTCATTCATGCCAATTATACATGAGCTGAACTCCCAAGGACGAGGCATTTTATCTAAAATGAAGTTACTCTTCTCACTGAAGGGTGGTAATGACCCCACTTGGGGGAACATCAGGACCATAAGTGAGAGAATTTCTCCAGGGATTTTCACTAGGATTTTGAGTATTTTGCTTGTGATTCATATAAACAAAGAAACAGGGCTAGAAAGTGTCAGAGTGTGGACATGAGCTGACCGAAAGGAACAGGATGAAACAGTTTAGAGAATACTTTGTTTTTAGGATGGCTTGTTTTCAGGAGAGGTTCTTCAGATGAGTGGCTCCTGCATTGAGAGTTATAGACAATGGACCTGGTAGAGGAAAGAATAATAAGGCCTTTGTGTGGTTGATAAGTTTATCCTACTTAATAAGAGAGTACAAGAAGTTTGAATTATTCATCAGCAAAGGGTGAGGAATTTTGAACATTCAGGTCTATTTTATCATTGAAACCAAGGCCATGTGTAAGTCTTACTTCTGTAATTGGGGTAAATATTGTTCTACCCCGTAAGCCCTTATTAGAATGAAATAGATGGGGGAATTTATTAATTATATTATATAAATCCCAACTAATCTACAAATATCATATTTCTAGGTGTTCTTAAACATACCAATAAGACCTCATCACTTGCAAATAATAGAAGCAGAGCTACATTTCGCAAACTGTGTTCATTTTTATACAGATTTTATCGTACAACTCATGTCACCTTGGAAACTATGGTCTTTCCTGCCTCAGTCTCCAAAGGGTAATTATTGCACATATTCATGAACATTCAGGGAATTTTCTCTTTTTTTTTTTACATGAGTTTTTGTTTGTTTTTTATGTTTTCTAAAATTTATTAGATTTTTTTTTAGAAAAAAATACACTTCCAAATTCCCATTACTTCCCCTCCTCCCATACCCTTCACACACCCTCCCACCCCACCCCCATCTAATCCTAAGAGAGAGTAAGGCACATTGCTTTGTGGAAGTTACAAGGATCTCCCTACTACATCTAGGCTGAGCAAGGTATACATCCAAAGAGAATAGGATCCCAAATAGCCAGTACATGCAGTGGAGATAAATCCTGGTGCCACTGCCTGCCAGTGGCCCCTCAGTCTGCCCCAGCCATACAACTGTCAACCACATTCAGAGGGACTAGTTTGGTCCTATGCTTGTTCCTTCCCAGTCCAGGCTTGAGTTGGTGAGCTCCCATTAGCTCAGATAAACTGTTTCAGTGAATGAACCCTTCATGGTCTTGACCTCTTTTCTCATATTCTTTATCCCTTCCACTCCTCAACTGGACCTTGGGATCTCAGTTCAGTGTCCAATGTGGGTCTCTACCTCTGTTTCCATCTGTTGTTGTACAAAGGTTTTATGGTGATATTTAAGGTAATCATCAGTCTGACTACAGGGCAAGGCCATTTCAGGCACCCTGTCCTCTATTGCTGAAAGTCTTAGCTGGGGTCCCTGTGGATTCCTGGGGATTTTCCAGAGCCAGGTTTCTCGCTAAGCCCATAGTCCCTCCCTCAAGCATAAATGGCTGAGTCACAGAAATAAAATCCAGGAATTAGGATGATGAAATACCAAAAATGATTTATCTAGTTCTAATTTCTCCATGTGTTACATACTTAAGATATATATATATATATATATATGTATATATATATATATATATATACATTGCAGACACAAGAAGTAAAAAGATAAGTACAATATAATTTAAATGAAATAGAAAAACTATATGTGAAATAAGTGAAAGACTGGAATATAAACTTAGAAGTTTGGTTTAGATACAATTATATGGGGGCAAATTTTGTGCTAGATATTTTATTCTTATCAGACATGATTTCAAAATGTAAATAAATATAAAATGTTTTCTTGTGAAGAATGTTGAACGTTAGGTTCAGATAATTTATTTGCATTCATAGGATTTGTACTAACATGGGAGTATAGTATATATTTCTTGTGAAGAATGTTGAACGTTAGGTTCAGATAATTTATTTGCATTCATAGGATTTGTACTAACATGGGAGTATAGTATATATTTATTTTTGTATCTGTCATTTCTCCCCATTGAGATCTATGATATGTATCATTCAGTATACTACAAATTATTCTATAATATCACTTAAGTATTTGGTGCCTTGTTAGTATATAATCAATTATTTTATCCTATTGCCTTTTAGTGACTATCAATGTCATTTTAACAATTTTATTTAAATATTTATCTTTGAAGATAATCACTAGAAATAAAAATAACTATTCTCAGATAATAAAAATCAAAATATCCTATAGGAATTCTGCTCACTTGCAGTCTCCACGAGGGAAACACAGTTGAAATGGGAATAAAAAAAAACATAGTTTTTATTTTTATTATTAACTGACGTGGATTATGAGGTTTGCCAGATACCCTTTGTTGTGCTGAGGTAGATTATTTACATACCCTGTTTGATGAGAAATGTCACTCAGTTATTAAAATTTGTTAATTGTTTTCTTTTAGTGTATACAGATGTGATCCTGATTTTCCATTCAGTGCCTACTGTAAATCACATTAAAAAATTGTATATGTTAAGCTTCTGTGAATTCCAGGAATAAATCCCATTTGTTTGTCATTGATACTTCTTTTAAAATGTTATAGAATTTAGCATATCAGTATTACTTGAAAATTTGCAGCAACATTAACTATATTATACTGTAATTAATATTTTTAATGCCTACTATATCAGAGTAATTGTGGTTTGAAAAATAAATCAGAAATCAATTCTGATTCTTCAATTTTTCTGAAAACTAGAGAAAGATGAGTTCTCACTTTTTATTTGTTAACTAGAACTCATCCACTGGGCCTTTGATAAGTGTTTTTTTTTTAGTAAGAGACTTCCCATTACTTATCTAATTTCCTCTCTACTTCTCTGCTCTGAATTCAAACTATATCGTGCTTCAGTTCTTTAAAGATATGTTTCTATATATTTGCACATTTTCCCCCTGTTTTAGGATCTCTGTTCTTGTTTTTGTCATTCTTTTACCCAGACTTTCAGAGTGTTTTACTCTTTGATGAAATATTCTCATGTGTCTATAGTGTAGTTCATAGGTCAATATGTTTTCATTGATTTTCTGTACAGATAATTTGCATTAGAAATGGGCTTCTGAAATGTGCTATCAATATGCTAATATCAGGACTCCTCTAGTATCTACTAAAACTGGCCTTCATTATCCTAATGCACCAAAAGTTGGGCACACATATATATTCATCATCATTAATTAATCTGCTTTGTGAATTGAGACCTTTTATACTATATAAATAATTTTTCTTTTATGCTTTCGTCTTTTTCATTACCCAGAGTATATTTATTTTCTGATAAAATTATACTAATCAATGCTTTCTATCATTTTGGTTATGCCTTGAATTATCATATTTTATTTATCATCATTTTTACTTTCTGTCCGTGGACGTTAAGGTTATCCAACAGTTTTGGTTGAAAAATCCTGAGTCTTCCTGATTTCATGCATCCAAGGTATATCCAACCTCAGGCTCAAGCTGACCCACATGTTCTGTGCTCTGCCCTAGTCTGCTTTCCTCCACCTCAGACAAAACCTAGCAATAGAGGCACACACGCCCAGATTTCATCAGAAACATGCAAACTGTTAGGTCAACATTTTTGATGACTCTCCTGGAAATTAGAATGAGCACACCCAGCTAGTATCCCAAGACATTTAAAACAGAAATCCGATATCTATCTTAGGCATTGAATGAAAGGTACCAGATAAGTTTAGCAAGTGTTTTTATTGTCAGGTTTTTACTTAGAGTCTGGGTATTTTGAATATCTGTACAATAAGCCTTAGATTTCCTTGCTGCAATTTAAAATTTTAGGTAGCACAAGAGATGAAATTTCCAGTTCTTCTAATCTCACAGTGAAACTGAAAAAAAAGTCATTACCTTGTACTTGTTCTCACTAAACTGGGAAGATTATCTTTGGCAAACGTATAACAATTTGCATAAGGATACTTTGTATGAGAGTTGTATAAGATTTGGCCTTATTGGAAGGAGAATAACCTGACTGAAAGATGTGATAACAATTTTTTATGAAACATTCAGACTAACTCATACACATATTTAGGTTTATCCCAAAATAGTTTCCCTTATGTTTTTATAATGGGTTGACTGAGTGCTGTACCTTTCATCAATGCAGGGTTCTTTGTTTGTTTGGTGGGTTGGTTGGTAGGTTGGCTGGTTGATTTTCATTTTGTTCTTTTTGTTTTGTTGTTTTTTGTCTCAGGATTTCTCTGTGTATCCCTGGATGTCCTGGAATTAACTCTTTAGAGTAGACTAACCTCAAATTCAGAGATAGACCTGCCTATGCCTCCTGAATGCTGGGACTATAGGCATGCACAGCCACTAGCTGCTATGCAGTCTTATTTCTTACAATACTTATCAAATGATGATATTTTCTCAGAAATAATCTCAGGTAGTATTTTCAATAAACAGTATCACACCTAGTGCTATATGAATCTTCCAAATTATACATTTAAAATTGTATGGCATACTCATTTTTCTCCAGCTATTTATGATATAAAATTGCGTTTTTGTTATGAGATTGATATAGAGTTAAGAAATATCTGGGATTGGAATGAACTGCTAGTTTTGATGCCCTGGTTTTCTGTGCTGTTCTGATAATGTTAGCCTATGGTTGAGGACAGAAATGAATGGCTTTCTCTCTCACTGTCTTGTGTTAAAATCAAATAGTCTCTTCACTGATTAAAAAGAAAAGCTTGAACTGTCTTCTATCATTGTATAAGTTACTGAACAAGAAATGAAAAGTGTGATCAAAGGAAGTCCAGAAATATAGAGAAAAAGAAAATTGTCTCAAAGGATTTTATACTATGTACCCAGCACTCCAGGTAACTTGTGTCCTAGTTATTATTAACTGTCCACTTGATACACTCTAGAATCACGCGAGAAAGGAAAATTTATTGAGTGGTTTCCCAGATATGATTGGCCTATGGATATGTCTATAGGGGATTGCCTTCAATTTTAATTAGTGAAGGGCATCCAGCCCATTGTGGGCAGCACGATTCCTAGCAGGTAGTCACGGGCAGTATAAAGAACTTAGAGTCAGAACCTGCACATCCCTCTCCAGTGTCTAGATACATGAGTCTGTATGATCTTCTCTAGACTCCTCCTGCAACCTCCAGATTTATCCCATGTTCCGTATCCAGGGTAGTGACTTGGTCTGGTCACACATGCTGGCATCTCAAACCATCTCTAGGCTGCTGCCAGGACCTGACCCATCTCTTCCTCAACTACAGACCCTATATCCACTATCCAAACTTTCTACCAAACCAGAACCTATATATCTTTCTCTAGGCCCTAGACCAGTGACATGTCTGACCCTCTCCTTTGTGTATAGTCATCAATTTTCTAAATATTCACACACACACACACACACACACACACACACACACATATGCATCAACAATTAGTGAAAGAGAGCAAGAAAGTGTATGGGGAGCTTGAGGGGTTTTAAAGGGAAGGGATGTAATATAATTATGTTTTAATCTCAAAATATAAAAGGACTACTACTAGTAATTCTCCTTCCTCCTCCAATTACTACTCCTACCCTGGAAAGCTAGCTAAGTATGTGTTGTGATCAAGCTAGCAAGCAGCATTCCTCCCAGGTTTCCATTTCAAGTTTCTGTTAGAGTTTGTGCACTGACTTCTCTTAATAATCTACCTGGAAGTGTTAGCTAAATCAACCCTTTCCTCAAGAAGTTGCTTTTGATCAGAGTGTTTTATCTCTAGACTATAACGGGAAGGAGTACATCTCATCGACTCATCGCTGGCATATTCAGGCATAAGTCACCTTCTAGGTTGGAGTAAAGAGAAGGGCTGTTAATCATCATAAATCAGGAAGCCCCTGGGAGATCTCAAGTAATTAACTGACTACATGTGTAGCTGTAATGAATGGCTGTTTGTAAAAGACTCTGAAAAGGAAATGGTTTTTAATTGCAGGAGTTCTCAGCCATGTAGAAGGACACCTAAAACAAATACAGATATGAGAACATGGATGAGTGATTAAAAACTAGAGTAGCAGGATGTTGTATTTAATTATCGTCTCTCGCCTGAAATTTTGTTAAAATTTAAAAGCAGAAACCACATTTTGAGTTACAAACTTGCATTCATCAGACATAATAAAAGTTTCAAGGGGCAAAATTACTGTGTCTTTCCCGAGCACAGCTTCCATCTAAGTAAGAAATGAAAAGTTACTTTGAAAGGAAGGTATAAGAGTGACACTCATATTGTAGTTTATCCTTTCTCAATGGAGTACTGAGTCAGAGGTAATAGGATGTATGAAGTAAGCTGCTCATGTATGAGGGGTGTCTGCAGAAAGTAAGGAAAGAAGGATATTGCATAAATAGATGAAAAACAGACACACGACGTCTCTTGTCAGTAATTGAAAAAAAGGACAATAGAAGTTGATGTTCTTCACTATTTGTCTTCTGTAATCAGATGTCTGACTGGAACAGACAACAAAAAGAAAACAAAAGAAAAGAAAAGGAATTAAGAAGTATTATAAACATTGGCTTTTCAAACATTTATCAGGAAATATATTATTTGAATACCAATGAAACTATGTTCATTTCATGCTATTATTACTGTTTTTGTTTGCCTGTTTTACTTTAATTAGTGTATTTTTTCATTGTACCTTAGGAAATGGAGATTTTTTTTCACGATTTTTGCCATTATTCCTCACTCCTCCAGTCTAGTTATTTGAGAAGTATTCTCTGAAGTTGATATTGGAGTTAATATTAATTCTTTTTCTCCCACATAATGTGCAACCATTTATTCTATTTGGGAATTAGACAAAAGGAAAATCTCTACTTGTTTTGCCTTAATCAAATAAAAACTTAGGTAACATTGGAATAACATATTGCAATATGTTGTAATTATTTTCAGCATATTGACCTTTCAGTCAATGGTCTTGAAGAAAAGAACGATGTGAACTCAGGGCCCTAATCTTTAAATTACGAGGGATTCCCCTGGGAAATTTGGGCCTTGTTTTTCTTCTTCTGGCTCCTGCCCTCTCAGACACACCTGTCTAATGAGGCTTTGTACTGGTAGATTCACTGAAATTTCCGTGAATGAATTTCTTTGTTCCCATAATTTTAATATGGCTGTAGATTTTCTGAGCTGAATCAGTGCCTAAATATTTTCCTTTGTAATTAGTTTTGTTCAGCTCCCTCTCCCCTATGAATTTGGAGCTTCACAGATCCTCATTATGATAAACTGGCAAGAAATCATTGGAAAAAATAGGAGGGAATCCATAACTTACTACGCAACTCATCATAAGAGATTTTGAAGCAAGCCGTCTGTGTGGATATATACTTAAAAATAATCTCAGCAATGTTTATGCAGACAGCTAGGGTGTTTAATGAGCTCTAAAAAAATCAAACAGAGAAAGGAGCAGAATAAGTCTTTCTTTGAGTGTGACATTAAAAAGCTAAGGATCAGTAAAGATGTCTTACCTTCACCTACCTTTGGAACAGTCTCAGTGATTTAGCATGTCAGAGAGATTTTAACGACACACTACTGCAGTTTTAATTAATTTTTTCATCCATATGCAAGCACTCAATTACAGCTTTGCCTCCTCCCCATATGCTCTAAAATTTGCTGGTAACATTTCAATTTAATGCATTGTTGCAGAGGTAGAATTTTGGGAGTGGTTTTTGTTTATAAATGAGGTCAAAGTAATAATAGAATCAGAATAGCTTATAAATAAGTCTGTGGAGGGATTTTCTAAATGACAGTTGTGAGCAGTCCCACCAGTGGGCAGGCAGTGGAGGTCCTGCCATGTTCTCCCATGGCTTTTGTTTCAGTTCTGACCTCCAGGTCCAAGACTTTAGTGCCTGCCTTTGCTTTCCCTTTTGATGTACTGTGACCTTTAAACCAAATAAACATTTCCCTTTTCCAGGCTTCTTTTGTTTATAGTGCTCATCACAGTAATAAGAGCAAACTAATTGGTTTCAAGTTCATAGTGTATCACCGGGGCAAATGAAACCCTACTGGTTTGGTGAGGATTGTGAGAGTTTTTAGAACTTTGGCAAGAAAAAGCTGTTCTGTGTATGTATGTGTTTTGCTTTGTGAATATGGGAATGTGAGTGAGTTACACAAGGGAAGCCAGAGGTGTTGGTTCTTCTGAACTTGGAGTTATAGGTAACAGTGAGCCACCCAATGTGGGTGTTAGGAAGTGCACTTGGTCCTCTTCAGGAGTAATATATGCTCTCAATGACACTTTTCTTCAGCCCCTCAGCAGTGTCTTAAGATCTCAGTAATGTTAGGTCCTTTTCTCTTGAATTAATGTCCCATGGAAAGAGATGATCCTTGGAACACTAAATGATGGAAAGGTTAATTTTCATAAGGAAGCAATAAATAACAACAGAGTAAACAAAGATTTTAACAGATATTATTATGTTTTCATATGTCACAATTGTTTAACTACAGACAATAACCACTATGAATTTTTTATTCAATATTTTGTGTCTGCCACCCATAGCAAGTCCAAGCATTTTCTTTCTCAAAGATGTCATATTGACATGAAAAAATTACAACTCTTTGAATATGCCCTAACATTTTGAGTTTTTATATTTGTTACACAGAGCATGAACCAGAGTATAACAACCTGTTGGATATATAAATACTTATAACCTGAGCTAGATCTCCAGGTAAAATCCACATTTTTTAAGAAGGCCTAAGTGAATGGTATTCATGTTAAATTTTGAAAATACTGAATTCAACTCTCATTTTAGGAATCATCCCAATGACTTACTATTAAAAATATATCCTTTTGCTCCCCTTTAAACTTTTATTGATTCTTGTGGATTTCACATCATGTATCTTGTTCTCACCCATCTCCTGTCTGACTCATCTGCCCTCTGCCCTTGCAACCTCCCCCAAAACAAAACAAAATTTAAAAAACAAACACCAGACAAAGCAAACAAACAAAACTGTTGCACGAATAATGAAAACCCAGAGACAGAAATTGGGGTTCAACCCAAAATCAGAAAAGCAAAGCAGCCAAACCACTAGAGAAATTTTATTTCTACCAAGACTGGGTGACAACGAACTAAAACAGATATTCTGTCCTCTCATTTTATATTCCCACTAGTGCTGAAATTAAGGGCATATGAACTTTAATCCCCAGTACTGGGATTAAAGATGTAGGCACTACCACCTAGATTTACTTCTGCACTGATCTTGTATAGCCCAGGGTGGCCTTGAACTCAGAGATCCATTTGACTCTGTCTTCCAGATCCTGGGATTAAAGTTGTATGTTAGCCTTGCCTGACCTCTAGTGGCTTTCGCTTTGCCTCTGGTCTTCAGGCAAGATTTATTTATCAATATACAAATAATATACCACTACACAAAACAAGACAAATGAGAACAAAAACAAACAAAAAATGAGAACAATCTCATTGTGGAAGCTGTGGTGTCACCCAGTGTGTCATGCATTTCACCTTTCAATCCTTTCATCTTCCTTTGCAAGTGTTCATTGCCATAAGTCATTGTTGTGTTTCAAGGGCTGCTACACCATTGATAATGAACCCTTACTGGGCTCCTCTTATTATTTATACTTTGTCGTGGGGATCTAGTAGTTTTGGACCTGTAGATTTGTCTCCTTCACATGCTCCAACACTTCATAGACAAGGTGAATACTGGGGTGGCCCAGCTCGTAGTGTTGTTCTGGGCCTGGTGGAAGCTTGGTTACTCATGCCACCAGCTTTCCCCCATCATCATCACTTGGGTGAGTTCTCCAGCAATGCCTCGGCCATCCCACTCAGCAGCCTGCAGCAAGAAGGTCTAGGTTTCTTGTTTTCAGGCCCTCCAGTTCAATTCACCAACACTCATACCAATACTGTCAGTTCCACAATCTTGACCAGGTAAGGTAAACGGCGTGCTCTCTGAATTACAGAAGGTGGGCAGTCTCATCGGCTCGTATGCCCTCAGAGCTGGTTCAAGTACAGGCCCTGGGAAAACAACAGGTTTTGTTGTAGTGTGCTGCCCTAATGGGGTACAGGGACTGTCCTTCTGTGTGTTACAGCCGGTGAGGGTCAGGGCTAGTTCTCTCATTCTAGTTACCTGGGGCCAGCTCTCTCACTTACTACAGTTGGCAAGGGTTGGCGGGGATGGACATCTTTCCCTCACCCATGCCACCACAAGGCAGACGAGGGCTGGAGATATGTCTAAACTGTTAAAGGATAGGCTCACAACCAAAAATATAAGAATAAATCTTAAACTGTGAAAAACAAAACAAAAAGAAACAAACAAATAAATAAACAAAAAAAACCCCACCCAGTTCTCTTTTTGGATTAAAGTTATCTTCCTAAGTGTCAACCTGAAGATGTTCTTCTCATACCAGAGGAATGTGTTCTTTTTTTATTCTTTTTATTTTTTCCATTCAAAAATTTCCACTTCCCCCCTCCTCCCATTCCCCTCCCGCTCACCCACTCACCCTCCTCCCTCCCCATCCATCCTTAAGATAGGGCTGGGCACCCTGCCCTGTGGGAAGCCCAATGCCCTCCCCCCTCCATCCAGGCCTAGGAAGGTATGCATCCAAATAGACTAGGGTCCCAAAAAGCCAGTACATGCAGTAGAGACAAATCCCAGTGCCATTATCATTGGCTTCTCAGACAGCCCCCATGTCAGCCACATTCAGAAAGTCCAGTTTGATCACAGGCTCGTAAAATCCCAGTCCAGCTGGCTTTGGTGAGCTCCCATTAGATCAAGCACACTGTCTCAGTGGGTGGACCAACCCCTCGCGGTCCTAAGTTACTTGCTCATCCCTCCTTCTGCTCTTCAATTGGACCTTGGGAGCTCAGTCCATTGCTCTGATGTGGATGTGGGTCTCTGTCTCTATCTCCATCCATCGCCGAATGAAGATTCTATGGTGATATTCGAGATAATCATCAGTGTGATTATGGGGGAAGGCCAGTTCAGGCACCCTCTGCTCTGCTGCCCAAGGACCTAGCTCGGTATATCACCGTGGACACCTGGGATCCCCTCTAGAGCCAAGTCTCTCTGTCAAGTCTCTTTTTCTATTTCCATTCATTTGCATGCAAAATTCCATACTTTCTTTATCCATTCTTCCATGGAGGGCACCTAGGTTGTTTCCAGGTTCTGGCTATAACAAATAAAGCTACTATGAACATAGTTGAACAAATGCTTTTGTAGTATGATTGGGCATATCTTGGGCATATTCCAAAGAGTGGTATTGCTGGATCATGAGGTAGGTTGTTTCCCAATTTCCTGAGAAACCGCCACACTGATTTACAAAGTGGTTGCACAGGTTTGCATTCCCACCAGCAATGAATGAGTGTTCCTCTTACTCCACATCCTCTCCAGCATACTTTATAATTGGTGTTTTTGATTTTAGCCATTCTGACATGTTGTTTAGATTTGCATTTCCCTGATAGCTAAGGAAGTTGAACATGTCCTTAAATATCTTCTGGCAATTTGAAATTCTTCTGTTGAGAATTCTCTGTTCAGTTCAGTACCCCATTTTTTAATTAGGGTATTTAGAATTTTAACATCTAGCTTCTTGAGTTCTTTATATATTTTGGAGATCAGAACTTTGTCTAATGTGGGGTTGGTGAAGATCTTCTCTCAATCAGTAGGCTACCTTTTTTGTCTTAATTACTCTGTCCTTTGCTTTACAGAAGCTTCTCAGTTTCAGGCGGTCCCATTTATTCATTGTTGCTCTTATTGTCTGTGCCATTGTGATTATATGTAGGAAGTGGTTTCCTGTGCCCATGAATTGCAGGCTACTTCCCACTTTCTCTTCTATCAGATTCAGTGTGGTCGGATTTATATTGAGGTCTTTAATCCATTTGGACTTGAGTTTTGTGCATGGAGATAGATAAGGATCTATTTTCATTCTCCTACAGGTTGACATCCAGTTATGCCAGCA
>PVIU01010939.1:44577-67403 GCA_004026605.1 Ondatra zibethicus
TTCTTCAAGGTCTTAAAGTTCTTGTCAAATAGATCTTTCACTTCCTTGGTTAGTGTTACCCCAAGATACTTTATGTTATTTGTGGCTATCATGAAAGGTGATGTTTCTCTGATTTCCCTCTCTGCTTCTTTATCCTTTGTGTGTAGGAGGGCTACTGATTTTTTTGAGTTGATCTTGTATCCTGTTTCATCACTGAAGGTACTTATCAGCTGTAGGAGTTATTTGGTAGAGTTTTGGGGGTCACTTATGTATGCTATCATATCATCTGCAAATAATGATAGTTTGACTTCTTCCTTTCCAATTCAAATCTCCTTGATCTCCTTATGTTGTCTTATGGCTATTGCTAAAACTTCAAGCACTATATTGAATAGATATGGAGAGAGTGGACAGCCTTGTCTTGTTCCTGATTTTAGTGGAATCACTTGCAGTTCTTCTCCATTTATTTTGATGTTAGCTGTCGGCTTGCTGTATATTGCTTTGATTATATTTAGATATGATCCTTGTATCCCTAATCTCTCCAAGACCTTTATCATGAAGGGGTGTTGAATTTTGTCAAATGCTTTGTCAGCATCTAATGAAATGATCATATGTTTTCTTTCTTTCAGTTTATTTATTTGATGGATTACATTGATAGATTTTCATATGTTGAACCAGCCCTGCATCTCTGGGATTAAGCCTACGTGATCATAATGGATGATTTTTATGATGTGTTCTTGGATTCGGTTTGCCAAGATTTTATTGAGAATTTTTGCATCGATGTTCATGAGTGAGATTGGTCTGTAATTCTCTTTCTTGTTTGTGTCTTTGTGTGGTTAGGTAACTGTAGCTTCAAAAAAGAGTTTGGCAATGACTCTTCTGTTTCTATTATGTGAAACACCTTAAAGAGTATAGGTATTAGCTCTTCTTGGAAGTTCTGGTATAATTCTGCATTAAAACCATCTGGTCCTGGGCTTTTTTTTATTTGGGAGGTTTTTGATGACAGCTTCTATTTCCTCGTGACTTATAGGTCTATTTAAATTGTTCACCTGGTCTTGATTTAATTTCGGTATATGGTATTTATCTAAAAAACTGTCCATTTCTTTTACATTTTCCAATTTTGTGGCATACAGGCTTTTGTAGTAAGACCTAATGATTCTTTGAATTTCCTCGGTGTCTGTTGTTATGTCCCCCTTTTCATTTCTGATCTTGTTAATTTGAATGTTCTCTCTCTGCCTTTTGATTAGTTTGGATAGGGGTTTGTCAATCTTGTTGATTTTCTCAAGGAACCAGCTCTTTGTTTCATTGATTCTTTGGATTGTTTTCTGTGTCTCTATTTTGTTGATTTCAGCCTCAGATTGATTATTTCTAGTCTTCTGCTCCTCCTTGGTGAGTCTGCTTCTTTTTTTTCTAGAGCTTTCAGCTCTGATGTTAAGTCACTAATGTGTGCTTTCTCCATTTTCTTTATGTGGGCACTAAGTGCTATGAACTTTCCTCTTAGCACTGCTTTCATAGTGTCCCATAGGTTTGGGCATGTTGTGTCTTTATTTTCGTTGAATTCAAGGAAGACTTTAATTTCTTTGTTTATTTCTTCCTTGACCCAGGAGTGGTTCAGTAGTTGACTGTTCAGTTTCCATGAGTTTGTAGGCTTTCTGGGGGTGGAATTGTTGTTAAATTCTAACTTTACTCCATGGTGATCCAATAAGACACAGGTGGTTACTTCAATTTTTGGTATCTGTGGATGTTTGCTTTGTTACTGAGAAGAAGTTATATTCTTTCCTGTTTGGGAGAAATGTTCTATAGATGTCTGTTAAGTACATTTGATTCATTACCTCTGTTAGTTCCCATATTTCTCTGTTAAGTTTCTGTCTGGTTGACCTGTCCATTGGTGAGAGAGGACTGTTGAAATCTCCTACTATTAGTGTGTGGGGTTTGATGTGTGATTTGAGTTCTAGTAATGTTTCTTTTACATATGTGGGTGCTTTTATATTAGGGGCATAGATATTCAGTATTGAGTCTTCATTTTGATGAATTGTTCCTGTTATTAGTATAAAGTGTTCTTTTCCATCTCTTCTGATTGACTTTAGTTTGAAATCAATTTTGTTCGATATTAGGATAGCCACACCCACTTGTTTCTTAGGTCCCTTTAATTGGAAAACCTTTTCCCAACTGTTTACTCTGAGGTAGTGTCTGTCTTTGAGTTTGAGGTGTGTTTCTTGTAAACAGTAGAATGTTGGATCTTGTTTCTGTATCCATTCTCTTAACCTGTGCCTTTTTATAGGTGAATTGAGTCCATTGATATTAAGTGATAATAATGACCTATGGTTGTTAACTCTGGTTATTTATTTGGTGGTAGTGTTTGTGTGTTTCCCTTCTTTGAGTTGTGCTGGTGGAGGGTTGTCAGATGTCTCTGCTATTGTGGTTGTTGTTGGCTTCCTTGGTTTGAGGTTTTCCCTCTAGTACTTTCTGTAAGGCTGGGTTTGTGGATACGTATTGTTTAAATCTGTTTTTTTTTTCATGGAATATCTTTTTTCTCCATCGATAGTGATTGAAAGCCTTGCTGGGTATTGTAGTCTGGGCTTGCATACATCGACTCTTAATGTCTGCAGCACATCTGTCCAAGACCTTCTGGCTTTCATGTTTTCCATAGAGAAGTCAGGTGTAATTCTGATAGGTTTACCTTTATATGTTACTTGACCTTTTTCTTTTGCAGCTCTTAATATTATTTCTTTATTCTGTACTTTTTGTGTTTTGATTATTATATGGCAAGGGGATTTTTTTTTTTTATCCAGTCTATTTGGTGTTCTGTAAGCTTCTTCTACCTTCATAGGACTTTCCTTCTTTAGGTTGGGAAAGTTTTCTTCTCTAATTTTGTTGAATATATTTTCTGGGCCTTTGAGCTGTAATTCTTCTCCTTCTCCTACCCCTATTATTCTTAGGTTTGTCTTCATGGCGTCCCAGATTTCCCGGATGTTTTGTGTTAAGAATTTGTTGGATTTGCTGTCTAGTGTCTTCAGCGTCTGAGATTCTTTCTTCTATCTCTTGTATTCTGTTGGTTACATTTGTCTCTGTAGTTCCTGTTTGTTTACCCATATTTTCCATATCCAGCCTTTCCTTGGTTTGTGTTTTCTATATTACCTCTATTTTGGTCTTCATGTCTTGAACTGTTTCCTTTACCTTTTTCATTGCTTTTCCTTGGTTTTCTTGGGTATCTTTCAGGGATTTATTAATTTCTTCTCTTTGTTTGTCTTCTCTTCCATTTCTTTAAGGGAGTTTTTCACATCCTGTTTAAGGGTCTCTATCATTTTTATAATGGTATGTTTAAAGTCGATTTCTTCCAATGCTTCTGAATTAGGATGTTCAAATCTTCCTGTTGGGTGCTTGCTGGATTCTGGTGTTGTCATGTTGCTTTTCAGGTTGTTGGAGGAATTCTTGCACTGGCACCTGCCCATCTCTTCCTTCAAATGCGGCAAGGGGAGTCTTGGCGTCTTTGTCCAATCTCTGCTGTGGCTTACTTTGTGCTTGGGGTTTTTCTTGTTCTGCCCTCTCTTAGGTACCCTCTGCCCTGAAGCAGGCTGTGTTTTGTCTGCTGGGCCAAGGACCCCACAGATAAAAGGGCAGGCTTGTTGGGGGGCAGGGTCGGGTGGAACAAAGAGTCCCCTGGAGCAGGAGCACTCACCACTGTCTTCCCAGACCCTCTGCCCCAAAGTAGGCCAAGCTGGGGGATCCTAGCTTCCAACAGATGGAAAGGAGTATTTGGTGGGAAGATGGAAAGGGGCAAACAGAGAGAGCCAGTAGCCAGGGAGACACCCAGCTGAATGGTCAGAAACATTTAAGGGAATTGGAGGGGGCCCTGACTCTGCTCCCAGGACTGTCCAGCCAGGCGTGTACACATTTACCCCTCTGGATGGATCCTGGCCGGAATGTGTTCTTAATAAACTGCCATGCCACAGATAGAGTATTTTGTTAGTTACTTTGCTGATAGTTTTTAAATTATCACCAGCACAAGAAACTTCTGGGGAAAAAAGGGTTTGTCATGCTTCTCATTCCATGAGGAAAGAGCCTACCATTATGGAAAAGACATTGCATGATGGCAGGACCGGAAAATAGAGATCATACTATATTGTCCTCAAACCCATCCCCAGTCCATACGTTTTTGAAGTCTGTACCTACCTATTAATTATTCCATAAATTCCCCCAAAGCATTACTGGCTGGTGATGTCCATCTGTCATGGTTAGTTCTCTTCCAAACTACCTTAGCTGAGGAGTATACAAAATGTGGTTTGAAGAGTCCATCTCCTTCAATGTGTAGGAGGACCTGCTCCTGTACTAGAGGTTGCCTGGGTTAGATTTGTTAAAGCCTATCTGTCCCTTCTTGCCTTGGAATAGAGTGAATGGTCCCTCGTCACAGCCATCAAATTAAATTTTAGGTGAAGAACTCAAACCAAGACAAATACTATCTTAATGTTATATGACAGAAATAAAAATAAATGCATAAAATTCTCAATGAGCAACATATCAAAATTTAAATACTTCTATGAATTTATCTCACTTAAATTACTTTTATTTTGGTCCTAACAGATATTGATGTGTCTTGCTTGGTATTTCAATATTTTTATAGTAAACAGAATCAACAACTTAGCAGGACACTTGGAAAATATTTTGCTTAATAAACTGACAAATGGACCTGATCTGTCACCAGATTTTCTATAATATATACATATATGTAAACATATATATTTGACTTTCTTACAAAAAACAAATATTGGTAAGCATGATTTAGCTCAGATAGTTTATTTACTCGGTATCACTCCATATTGTTCTTTCCTAGAGATTAGTTTCATTATTTTATTTCTTATTACCTTTCTGACACATTTTTTCATGATTTACTATTTTCTTATGCACTATTCTTGGTTCTCATCTGTCATAATGAAACTTCAGCTATCAGGTCTTAAGCCATCCTTTTCACTGCCTCTACTTAATTCCTAGTATAGACCCTTCACACACATGGATTGACTCATCGTCATTTACTAATGAACTGCATTATGTAGTTTCCACAACATACTTCTCATTGGCAATGTTGTGTATGCATTTCTGACATCCTGATTTGTGCATTGTGTTGCCCCTTAAGTCAGAACTATTGTGAACATCCAAGGGAACAATGCTCTTATTTTCCTTTCACTGCTTTACACAACTTTTCATACACTTTAATTCTGGCACTTGGGAGGCAGAGACAGGTGGATCTCTGTGAGTTTGAGACCAGCCTAGTCTGCAGAGTAAATCCAAGAACAGTCAGGGCTACACAGAGAAATTCTGTCTTGACAAACCTTTACTTTTTTCTTTCATTTTCCCAGTGAACAGGGTGCATGTCTATTCAATTGGAATAAGGCATTTTCCAAGTTAGGCATGAACTTCACCTTTCTGTATATTTTTTACAATATATTTTAAGACAGAACAGCACTAGACTTTTCTGATATCAAGTGTCCTGAAATGAACAATTACCCATCTATTTTACTACTAATTAATTTCATCTTTTCTATATACCCCCTTTTTTCACCTTGAATCAAGCTCTTAAATAATGTAAGTTTTTAATACTTGCCTCTTTTACAAAAGAAAAAAACCTTACCACATTTAATTCACTAAAATTTATGAAGTATTTCATTAGATGTGTTTTATTTATTTTTTCTAATATCTTTATTCTAAATTCACCAAACCAAGTGCTATATAGGCTTTCCAGAATTATCACAGTTGTCTATAAGCTTTTTTCATTAATTCATTGGTGATTTATTTTCAAAGGAGAATCTAGAAATAGATCTACCATATGATATAGTTATAAGACTTCTGAGCACATTCTCCAAAGGACTCTATATCCTGCTATAAACCCAAAGAACTCTATATCCTGTGATAAACACATATGCTTACCTATTCTCATTACTGCTCAGTTCACAATATCTTGGGAAAGGAAATGGACTAGATGTTCATCAATGTATGTATGATTAAAATGAGGTACATATACATAGTAGAAGATTATTAATCTGTAAAGAAAAATATAATTATGAAATCAAATGTAAGAGGACCAATCTGAAAGTAATTATTATGAGTGAGGTAATGCAAACTCAGAAAGATTAACACTGCATGCTCTTTCTAACATTTGGTTATAATCTTTGAATATTTAGATATGTCTGCTTAAATTGAGAACCCATAGAGGTTAGAAAACTAAAAATGGACCATAGAAAGAAAGGGGATGACAGAGAAATAATAGCTAAGGAGGGTTAAATGCAGTGGCGAGAGGAAGAAAGGACATAGGAGGAATTGTGTGGAGGAATGACTAAAAAGAAGGAACTCTGAAAAAGCCATATGGAAGCATACTAATATAGAAGCTAGGCTAACTGATACATCATGGAATATCTTGATTTTTCTCTTCTTTATACTCTGTCTAGATTGTTGAAATTTATTTAATTTTACTGAAATTTATTAGACATTTCTATAAATATCTCCAATATCCTCCCATTTCTGTTATAAATTTATCAAACCAAACATTTTATGTTTTCCATAAGCATATAAATTCTTTATAAACTGTTCCATTCCAGATCCATTCAGAATGCTTCAAAGTGAACATTAAAAAGAAATCAGATAAATTACATTTTGAAGTCATTTGTAATATGCTTGAAGGAATAAATAGAAAACACAGGCATCAAAAGCAAAAATCAAGTGAAAGTGCATCAAACTACAATGTTCCTGCACAGCAAAGAAATAAGCACAATAGACACACATTCTATGCAATTTGAGAAAATATTTGAAAACTACAAATTTAAATTTTCAAAATTTATTATAGTAAAAATACAATTGCACCATTGTCCCCTTTCCTTGCCCCTCAAAGCTCCCCCATGTCTTCTCCCTTCAGCCTCTCACATGGAAAACTATATTTCTAATAATAAGTTAATTTTAAAAGTATATGAAAACACCATCCCACTCATCAGTGTGAACACAAATAATCTTACTAAATTATGGGAAAAGTACTTATACAGATATTTTTCTCACATAGATAGACAAATGGACAACAGATATATGAAAAATATTCAGAATCATTACTGTCATTACCAAGAAAATGTATATTAAAACCAAAGTTTAATATAAATTCATATTTGTTAAAATAACTAATATTAATGGTGAAAGATAACAATATTGGCAAGAACACAGGGTAAATAAATACTTTCCATACCATTGACAAGAAAGTAAATTGTGATGGTAGAACTGTTTCAGAAGAAAATATGGAGGCATTTAATAAAAATAGCAATAATTATGTGGCTGAAAATTACTAAAAGGGTTATCTGAAATTATCTCATCAAAAATATGAGATACACAAAGTAATATGCATTTTCTGAGGTTTTCTTTTTTGGTAGTATATACATAAGTCCAAAGATGAAATTAAAATATTAAAAAATAATAATTTCTAATAATTGATAACCCTAATGGTTCTGAAATGTCAACTATATGTTCCAAGGTACTGCTAGGTTTAGTTGCCGATTCAAAAATAATTCAGTGAGCTCATTGATACTGCATTTAAACTTGCATTTTTTTCATAGGTTGCATAAACACATTGATGTTAGCTACAAGGAATGTTGTTTGTGAAAAATACATTCGTATTTCTCTAAGAAATATTTTTTCAGTACAGAACATTCTAAATGTATAAAATGTTAATCAGCAGTGTCTAGTTATAAAACTAAGGACACCAATACACTTTAAAGAGGTACCTGAAAAAGTAGTAAGTACCATCTCTATTTACTAGAGTTCCATGTATTCAAAATATACTGCTGGATAACAAAGCAAAATGTAAAACACACACACACACACACACACACACACACACACAAAATCACACATACAAACGGAAATATTTCAATCAAAAGAAAGAAGTATGCCTATACGTACACACACACACACACACACACACACACACACACATATACAAATCTTATGAATAAAGTGACTATTACTATTACATAAAAGCTCTTGGTTCTTGTGTTCTCCAAGAAAATTATTCATTTTAAGGACATAATTTAACAAGAAGCTCATTTGTCAAGCAAAGAGTAATCACTCCAATAAGCTGGAGTGAAGTATTCCAAATATGAAAGGAAAACCAGCAAAAACTTTTATGAATTTTTAAAAAGATTTCTGCATAGTCAAGTATTGGGTTGCATTTTCAGAGATAGCTGACTCTATTTCCATAGCAAGTCACAGTAGCCAACCAGCACTACCTTTTGCAAATTTATCTCCAGGATCCTCTATAAAGGCTCAGAAAGGAAATGTCAAAGTACCATGCAAAAGATTATTTTATGAAACTGGTATATCTGAGGTTGCAGACTCTCCTTCTGTCGTTCATATGTGTTGAAAAACTCCCTGGCATCTTAATTTTGGATAGAGTTGGGGCCACTTTTCTCTAGCCTCAAGAATATTGAATCATAAATAAGAATTCTAAATGAACACAGAGGGACATAGTAACCAAGATACAGAAGCAGTTTCTTTAGGTATTTTAAATCTACTTTTGGAAACTGGTTAAGATACCTGACTGATCTCATGACTGTGCTGATAAAGATATTTTGTTGCACCAGGGTTGGTACACTATTATTTTAAAATTTGATTTTCATGCAGAAAGCTGGTGCCAAGGTCTTGCAACAGTTTGCCATGCCAAATAAATAGGCACAGTGCTGGTGCTATCTGCTAAAAACTGTTTCTCCATCTCTGCTTTCAATTTTTTTCATTCCAAGTTTACTAAAGGGAAAAGGATGAATAAGATAGAGGAAGAGACAATATTCACAATTCACTTTTCTTAGATGTAATTTTGTGTCAATAACTATATAAAGTACATATAAATTTTTAAATAAATTAAATTAAAAAAATATGATCTAAAAACACCAAATCATTTGATGACAAATCTACTATTAAGATCCAGAAGAGAATTCTAGGATACTCTGACTTGTGGGTGAACATAAACACAATAACATATAGCAAATTTTAATGTAATAAGCAAACAAAAAACAAAAAATAATAATCAAACTAATAACTAATAAAATAGTTATTTACTAAGCGGATTAGGATAAAAGTAGAATTATAGGTTTTTATCTCAGAAAGTGAACAAAAGAACAGAAGAATAAATGAGGGACTTCACAATGTCAGAAATAGATATAAAAAATGTATGTGTAAATGTTGACATTTAATTATTGTAGTAATATTAGTTCTAGATTAAACAGCTTGATGGAACCATGTCTAAGTAAAAAAGAATATTGTAAACAAAAACATCCTGAGAAACAGCAGAATTCATTCTAAATCACTTAATAATCAACTAAAACACTGTAAATAAATAGATATTGCTGTTCAAAAACTGTACTACAAACATGATAAATAGAACAAGAGAGGTGTGGGTGATAACCATTAGGAAACTAAACTGTAAATGATTGTGTTGTCATAAAGGAAAAAAGCAACTACAATAAATGAGTAGAATCAACTAGAATACTTGACAAATTTCTAATTTAAATCCATTGTTCTAATGTAAATTGCATTCCAATGCTTTTGCATAATGCTTCTAGAAGAAAAGTGATTTACACCCCATGATGAATTTAAAAAAATGTCTTCTATGAGGTAAACTTTCTGAACATTATTATATATATCAGAGTTCACTAAGGATGAAAAGTTGGTGTCAAAATGCTTTCCAAGTTTTACTTTATGCTTTTTAATTTTTTTACTTAATTTTTCATCCAATATATTTTGATAGCATATTTTGATAGCATTATTCCTCATCCTTCATCCTCCCAGATCCTCACTACCTACCTACAGATCCAGAAACATGTTCTTTCTCTCTTTTCCCCTTTCTCTTCCTTCCTTCCTTCCTTCCTTCCTTCCTTCCTTCCTTCCTTCCTTCCTTCCTCCCTCCTCCCTTCTTCCTTCCTCTCAAAACAAAAAAATAACAAAGTCAAAACAATCAATTAAACCAAAAATACCAAAACAAAGGGAAAAGCCAGCACACAAACAATGACAAAAACAACAGCAACAAAAACTCATGAAGCTCATTTTGTGTTGGCCAGCTACTTCTGGGCATGGGACCTTTCTTGAAGGGTGGACGATGTACCCACTGACACACCACTGAAGAAAACTGAATTTTACACTCTCTGATGCCATCATTCTAAAGAGCTTCTTGGATAGTTGTGCGACTTTTTTTTAATTCTAGTATTGTAATTCTAGTCTGGTCTGAACCTATGCAGGTCTCGGGCATGTTGTCACGGTCTATGTAAACTGTTTTGCACACCAATCCTATTGTAACTAAAAGATGGTTCTCTGGAGTCAATTATAACCACTCACTCTTCCATATCGATCTCTAAACCTTAAATGAAGAAGTTTGATGAAGACATCCCATTAGAACTGAGTGCTCCACAGTTTCTCATTCATCACAATGGCCAGTTGTGGTTCTTGGTGTTAGTTCCTGTATACTCTAAAAAGAAGCTTCTTTGATGATGGTTGAACAATGCAATGCTCGTTGGGTACAGACATATGTCATTAGGAGTAATTTTATTGCTATGTTCCTTTAGCAGAAAGTAATACTATGCTTTGTCCTAGGGCCCATGACCTATCTTGTCTCATGTCTGGACACTTTAGCATTGTTGGTTATGAATTAAATCTTATTAATCAGGACTTAAATCCAATCAGAAAATGTTTTTTCACTCCATAACATTTGTGTCCCCAATGCACTAGTATATCTTGAGGCATGTCACTACTTTAGGTCTCAGGGTTTTCAATTGGGTGATAATGATGATTGTCTTTCTGTTTCTATGGTTTTCAAAGCACCTTCCAGTACTAGGAACACTTGTCAGTAGAGATAAAGCTCATAATTAGGCACCATCTCTAATTATCCATGGTTGATGATATAAGTAAATTATGTGTTAAACAATAGAGCCATACAATCAGTTTGTGGAAAATAATAACCTTGGTCTGTGGCACTTAGAGGGGTCTATGCAAATACTTTGGCTAACAACTTAGCAAGATGCAAGCTTTCCTGGACCCTACAGGTTTTACTTGGTAGTTAAGATGGCCAGATGAAGAACTGACTTACCCATTACATGGTGACTACATTTAAATTCATTACATATGTCTATATATTTCAGGAAGCTTCTATAGTAATGGGTTTCTGTGTGTCTTTTCAAAAGGATTTTAGTGTTAGTTTTCTCTCCCTACATTCCTTCCTTTACTCTGTAATTCTATTCCACTCCCCTGTAGTGTAAACATTTACAGCTACACACTTATTTTAACTGATAACATTATTCTTTATATATTTGCAAATTTCCCTTTGCAAATATTGATTTATTGAGAATGTGTTTTCTTTTCATTTCAGCAGATTCTTGAAGTTTCTAATTTTATGCTGGTCATTGGTTTCCAATTATATCTTGTAGTTAGACAGAATATTTTTATGATTTTTTCTTCTTAGGAAGTTACTTAAGTTGAATTTATGTTTTCATCAATTACTTATTTGGCAAAATGTACAAGGAGAATTTTGGAGGAGTGAATGTGCTGCTATTGTTGGGTAAAATATTCTGTACATTTTCTTATTTATTGGATCTCTGAATTTTATAGTATTATTTTGAAAATCTTTATTCTGTCTTGCACTTTTAATCATCATTATGTGTAGAGCATTGAAGTTTATTCAAATTTATAAACTTTTTAAACACAAATTTCAAAAAACTTTTATAAGCTATTTTCTAATTTGCTGATTTTACAAAGGAATTATTTTAGTGTTATAGAGAGATACGAGAAAGAGAGAGGGGGGAGAAAAAAGTTTGAGGGAGAGGGAGCGGGCAAGAGAGATTATATAATATATGTGCAAGTGCAATCAGAGGCGAGAAGAAGGCATCAGAACATCTGAAGCTGGAGCTATGGGTCGTGATTAGACAGCTACCACAGGCATTGAGAACTGAACTCAGCTTTCAGTCAGCAGCAAGTTCTGTATCATCCCTCCAGCCTCCAATCAATTAAATTTTGTTTCATAAGTATAGTTATAATTATGGTATATTCTTACTATTCTGAAGTTTGTTCAATTTGCATGCATCTGCATAACACACACACAGTACAAAGCTTAAGGGAACTTGACTGGACATGACCTGGAACCCTCCTACCTAAAGACTAACTCTCTTTCTATCTAAAGATGCTATGCAAGTTGCCATGGAACAAGATCAATGAAGTCCTATCCACGACTTAAGAAGCACAGCAATATCTAGCACAGCAAGATATCCTCAAGTATGCAATAGTGCCACTTATATGTTAGTAATAATCAACACTTCCCTAAGTGGATTTATGGTCCACTCAATAGGAGGGAATCCATGCCTGGCACTGTGAAGCTTGCCAAGTACTTAGAGCTAGACCCAGAGGATTTTCCATAATTTTATGGTTGATGTTCATCAGATGTTATGTGTTCTGTATTTTAACTAGATTTTTTTCTGTTGTGCAAAATATGCACAGCACTATATAACAAAAATGTTAAAATGCATATAGTGCCATGTTAAATCTTGGTACTTTCCAAGTTCCACACTAGGGACATAGATGTAGAAAGGTGACAGTGTGGTTGGTCAGTAACACATAAAATATGGTGTTAAACCTGAGAGGCTGCAATAACAAAATACTATAAGTAGGGTAGTGTCAACATGATAAATTAACTTCAAAATATTTTGGACATTAAGGAAGCTTATATTAGTGTACCAAGGACCTATAAAGACTCTCTTACTAAGTGGAAGTACTGCCCTGGTGATATAGTCTTATAAAGTGTAGGGAGGGATGGAGGAAGGGATAAAGGGAAGGATCAAGGGAAAGAAGAAAGAGGAGGAGGGAGAGAGAGAAACAGAGAGATGAATATCCTTTCTGAACACTAATGTCTTCATGAAGACTCACACTCATGACATCATCTAAATGTAATTACTTCCTATAAATGGTACCCCTGAGTAGCACCACATCAAATTAAGGCTTCAATGTATGATTTCATTTGAGAGGGGAACACAGACATTTCCATCTGTAACATAGGGATAATATTATATTATGGGAATATCATAAAACATAGTATATGAGATCTTGCTGAAAATTAAATTAGTGTTACTAAATTGCTTACCATGCTGTCTATACAGGTGCACATAAAGATCATGTAGTTATACTAATTACTGTAAAGCTGTGCTCTCAGTAGTTCTCTTAGTGCCTTGTAATGACTCCATCATTCTCACCCTGTAAAGTATTATGTGAGGGGTTATTGTTCAGGGCAATATTCAGAAGCTATAAGCACTCATAATTTTCCACACTCATTAACAAAACAGCTAGCATAATACTAAGGCCTCTCTTATTTTATATTAGCTAATTGATTGATTTGGAATTTAAAATGAAAATAAGACAAAACATACTGAGATTCTAATCCTATTTTCCCTTAAGATAAAAAGTTGGAGTATAGAGAGGGAAACAAAAACAAATTATGTTCAAGAAAACACCAGTAGGAAAAAACAGTTCTCCAGTGTGCTAAAAGCTTTAATTTTCTCAAGACATTTGCTACCTACCATCCATTTACATGCACTTTCTTGACCCCTAAGTATGAAAGTGTCACTTCAGATTAAAAAAGAAAAAGAAAAAAAAGTACTGAAGAGAAAATAAAGCTTTGTCTGGACAGTGCATTAGTCTCCCAAGAGCCGTTAAACCATGCCTGGAGTCAGCTGAAACTTTCTAACAGGTGAACCCAACTCCAACATGGTCTTAGCTAATTTACTGAACTCTAAACTGTATGTATGCTTATTGTTTTCTACTGGTCTTTTTATACACAACCTTAAGCAAAATAAAGACTAAAAAGAAACACATTTTGAATATCTAACATAACCACTCTCATCAATTTTATGGAAAAATAAGCCATACATTTACCAATTCATTGAAAAAGAACAGCATGGAATAGATGTTAAATATATACAAGTATTAGAAGAGGAATACAGTTTAAAGTTAAATAAATAAGTTGGTTAAAATACTGTAAGTTTCCACAGGAATCTTTCATAAATTGGAAAAAAACAAGAAAGAACAAAAGAAAATAGGACAAATCACTACTTGTCTACAGTGTGAAAGGTTTTAATTAGGGAGTACAGGTCTACTCATAATTGACTTTTAAAATTCATTTAATTGTACATGCTGGATGGATTTTTTCTATTTGTCTAAAGATTTTATGAATTTTTAGTATGGGGAATGGGGTAAAAATTAACTTTTAAAGTGGCAAACTCTGGTATAGGTATATAATGAGTTGTTACTCGGGAGTTCAAGAGGCACAGAATTTTAATACATCCATAGGTATTTGCAACAGCATGGTTCAATCTCAATGATGTTGTTCAACATGAACAGAAAAGCAAATCAAAGTTATGTGTTCATGTATTCCCTGGCATTTTATCACGGAAAATAAAAGAGTATAAGGATGCTGGAAACCACTTGTCATTGTTAGCTGTGGCTGAGAGAGTGTTGACTCCAGCAAGCACAGGATATTTTTGTGTGAGGAATGTGACTGTAGACTAAGGTGAAATCATATGATTTTCTCCATCTCTTCAAGGACATAAAACTGTATATCTTGGACTAGTTAGAAACAGTGTCCTCAGGTTGACCTCCAACCTCCATGGGCATGCCACCCATCACATACACATATACACATGAATGCAATAAAATACTTAGCCATCCATGAAGAACAACAAAACCAAACAGAATCAGCCCTCACATCAATGAATGGAGACTTATGGACTCTATGGAGATGTGAGATTGACTTCAGAACACCTTTGGAAAAGGAAAAGGCAAGATAGAAGATCTATTTCATTGGGTTTTTGGAAGGATTAAGGTAATTCACATAACTACAATTACAGTATCAATATAAAGCATTAAACAAGCACTAGCTATCAATATCACCATAAACCCTTTATATTATTATGAAAATATTTTTTCAAGTGATGATTACTGCTAAATATGAAGCAGTTCTTGTTGAATAACATTCCATAAACAATGATGGTTTTGTGTTAGTTTACAGATATGTTGGCTTGAAGTAAGACCCCCCCATACTAATGCAGTAAATATAATTGCAAAGGTCACAGTGTTGTATTTCTATGACAGATTCACTTATTTTGTAGCAGCTTATAAGTGGTAGTGACAAATGGGTCTAGTCATACTGCAGACGAAAATGAAAATAAATCTTGCTTGTTTTTCAGATGTATCTAAAATCCTTTCGAGGGACCCCTTGCTTAGAATTCAACACCCAGGTCTGTGAGCATTTGAATTCAAATGGGCCCACAGACTCAGAAATTTTAAAATGTATTTCCATTTTATAGACCATCAAAGAAGGAGTAGGAAGTAAAGCCTTATTGGAGAATATGTGGCCTTGTTTAAGCAGGTGTGTCACAGTAGGTGAGATTTGAGGTTTCAAAAGCACATGTCAGGTCCAGTGTCACATGCCCTCTCTCCCTCTTGCCTGCAGATAAGGATGCATGTTCTCAGCTACTGTTCCAGCACGGTGCTTGCCTACTGCCTCCACACTCCCTGCCATGATTGTCATGGAATAACCCTCTGAAACTCTAAGCAAGTCCTCAACTTGATACATTCTTTATAAGTTAACTTGGTCATGCTATTTCATCACAACAGAACAGCAACTAAAACAGGGTCCTTCATTTCTTTGGTGATGATTCTTCTTGTGTCTACCTGCTATCACCTCCTCCCAATTGTTTCTTCTACAGACACTAATGCCACACAAAGAAAACATAGGATTGCCCATCTGCATCCATTTCACTTGTCTCCAACTGTATCCTAGTGTTAGCAGAGGCTGTGCGTTCATTCCCGGCCACTCAGACCTGAAATAATTACACAGAAATTATGTTAGTTAAAACACTGTTTTGCCAGTCACTTAAGCATATTGCTAGTTAGCTCCTATATCTTAAATCAACCTACTTCTATTATTTTATATTTTACCATAAGGCTGTGGCCTACTGGGGCAAGGTTCCGGCTGGCAGCTCTTTGCGTTTTTCTCCTCTGGTACTACATGTTATCTCATTGACTCCATCTTATTTCTTCTAGCATTCAGTTTAGTTTATCTACCTACCTCTATTCTGCCAGGTCATTGGCTGAAAGAGCTTTATTCATTAACCAATAAAAGCAACAGATACACAGAAGGACTTCCCACAAGTACCACACCATCCTAGAAGTAACATGCAGCCAGTTCAGCAAGAATTTAGGTTTGTTAAATCAAAGGCTCAACAGTATGTCTATTACATATACTGCAGTTTAGAAATATAGGAATCACTAGGAAATTTACCAACCATTAAATTAGAGTTCAGCATAGTAGTTCAGTATTTTGAACACAGAGATCTCCTTCTCTTGGCTGTACACCGGAATGAATGTAGTTAGAACCTTTAAGACTTGTAAGAGGGACACCTATAAGAAAGAAACCAGTCTATTCTAGACATTACCATAACAAGGGCCAGACTCTTTGTGATTTAAACTGCTTAAGGTTATAATTTCTTACATTGACAGTTGAAACACATAAACTCATTTCTTACTGAATGTTTTCGCTTTATCTAAGCACATTAATACTCACAACAGACTGGAGCTGAAAAATAGATAAATTTATATATGCTAGGCTTACAGTGACATGAAATATTCACTTTATACATGCACACACTTTCAATCATACATACATACACACATATGTATATATACACATATTTGTGTATATATTACAAAGCCACTTAGTAATCTTAAATTCAAACAGATTTCATAAAATGAGTCAGCTTCTACAGAAACATTTCTAAAATAGATATGGAAACTTCCTGAAGGTATCTATAAAGATTATTTCCCAAAAATTTGCTGCTATTTGCTACAATTAATAAGATTTAGGTAGGTACTCTTCACTGCTGGAAGAGCAAAGAGATTCTTGAAGCTTTTCTTTCTTTCTAATTAATATTTGTACATGTGTGTGTGTCTTCAGACATGTATGCTGTAATCCACAGAGTCTACATGAGGGTATCAGACATCCAGAAGCTAGATTCTCAGGCAGTAGTGAACCACTACCAGAGTTCTGGGAGAGAAGTCAACTCTTCTGTAAGAGCAACAACTGTTCTTAAACAACAAGTGTTCACTCCAGCTCCCATTGAATGTTTGTTAGATTAAAATGTCACAGCTTCTTTGTTTCAATGGTGAAATTGCTTTTTAAAGGGAAATACCTATAGCTGAACATGAAAGTTTCTGCTCTCATTTCACGTCACCCTTCTGGTTGATTCAGATAGAAAAAAATAGAAGTTATTAAATTATTAACAATAAATTACTTTCTTAAATATTTTAGAAATGACATTTGCTTTTGCTTTTGTCTTTGGTGATAAGAACCCTATATACAAGGTCATTACATTGCTGTCTTTTCTGTGAATTTTCTGCAACATATCTGTGTTTGCAAAATTTCCTTTCCTCTAAACTTAATTATATTTGATATTTAATCATCATAATATTTTCTCAATTAATGTGAATAATCTTTTTTATTTGGAAGCTTAAATACTCCGTGAAATGGGTTATCATTTCACTTTTTTAGTTTTCAAAATTTATCACTAAGAAATATCAGTCATTTTCTTAGGTTACACTCTAAGTGAACTAAGGCATTGAAAGAACCAGATGGGAAGGGCAGGTTGAGGCTGTGATCCAGCAGCGATGGATATGGGCAATGCTTTGAGCTCTTAGGCTGCAGTTGCTGACGTTGACTCACTGTTCAGTTCAGTGATAATCACAGAAAGTATAATTTGTGATTAGAATATTGAAAGTAGCATAGGTCCTCTTCATATATGTGACATGTGTATAGCTTCCCTTGTGATTCCTAACAGTGGGAGCACGGCTTGTGTCTGACTCCTTTTCTGGTTTTTGTGATCCTATTCCTCATACTGGATTGTCTTGCCCAGATTTAATACAAAATGAGGTGTTTAATCTTAACTACAACTTGATATTTCATGCTTTGTCAATACCCATGAGAGGATGGCCCTTTTTTGCATAGAAACAGAGGAGGCGGGGGAGACAGGGAAGGTGGGGGAGAATGGGATGCGAAGAGGGGAAACTGATGTCAGGATATAAAATACATGCATACATACATACCATATAGAAAGCAGTTAATTTGACATTTTAATAGCACTTTCAATCTTAATATTATTGTTCTATATGTTTGTGTGCACATGCATGCCTCTGTCAAGGGGAAGCCAGATATCAACTTTCATTTTTCAGGTACTATTCACCTTGTTTTTGAGATAGTGTCTTTTAACATTATGGAAATCAGAAACTGCATTCAACAGGCTGGATACTGAACCTTAAGAACCCATCCATTTCTACCTATCCAAAAGGATGATTGGAAGTACATATACTATATTCAGTTTATTTTCTTGACTTCCCAAATCTTGGCTTTTACTGAAATTGAAACACCCCCTCCAAAAATATCTTTGTCAATATTGCAAATTAGTGAAGCCTGAAGAGCAGGAAGCACTTTAATGAATTGCTTTCCTACATGAGTAACAGGCAGGCACTTTAATGTGTCATAGCATCTCCCATCTGGGGATCCTTGACGGCTTAGGACAACTGGGACTACATCCAGGCTTTTCTGAACATGCTCAAGCTAAAAGTTCTACACCTGAATATCCTCTTTTGTGGACTTAAACTTGAATAACATTTTGCTGTAGGTTTGTTGTTTTTTCTTGAATGCGTGCTTTCTGAAGACTAATCTCGCTTAAAATATGAGCTATGAGCTTTGTGTTTCCTTGCTATTCTAAGATATCAATCTGAGTTTGCCTACTCTATTAAAACAATAAATTGATTATTTTTTATATGGGATTGTATACCTTTAAATTTAGCTCATCATTTAATCAGTGCATTAAGAAAATATTTTTACATAGTAGGTAGAACCATTTTAAATATTTTATCCAAAAATTTTCTTATATTATATTCTAATCTGGCTTCATCTCTCAGAAAACCTCCTGGATCCTTCCTATATCCACACCCAACAAACTCCCCACCTTTATTGTTCTCTCACATTAGGAAACAAATAAAGAAACAAAACCAATAAATCAAAAACACAACAAACCAGAAGTTTTTTTTAAAATATAGAAGGAACACACACACAAATAAAAGCACAAAAATCAGAAAAAAAACCAATATCGAATGAAAGAACCAATAAAATCAACAAAAAAATACACAAACAAAGCAAGATGTTTCCAAAAAGTCTATCAGAAACAGGGTAGAGATATTTTTGTGTTGGCTATCTATGGCTGACTACGGGATCTCACTTAAGTTTGGTTTATATACCCAGTGATACTCCATTGGACAAAATTATTTCCTTCGCTAGTTGGAGTCAATTGAAGATAGGTTGTTGGATAGGGATGGGAACTTAGCTCCACTTATTTTCTCTTAGTGCTGAGACTATCTAGTTTGAATTTGCGCAAGCTCTGTGCATGCTCGTGCTTGTCCCCACAGCCTATATGAGTTCAAATGTGCATCAATCCTGTTATGTCCAGAAGACACTGTTTCCTTGGTGTCACTCCTCCTCTCTGGCTCTTAAAATCCTCTTCAGTATAGCTCTAGGGGCCCTTAGGAGAAGGATTTGATGAAGAAATTCCATTTAGGAATAAGTATTACAAAATATTGCACTATCTTCACATTGTCCATTGTGGATCTTGGTGTTTGTTCCCATCTCCTCCAAGAGGAAGCTTCTTACATGATTCCTAAGCAAGGCACTGAGCATATATCTATAAATATAGCAGAATGTCAGCAGGAATCATTTTATTGCTGTGTTCCTTCAGCAGAATATTACTTTGTTTTCCCCTAGGTTTGTGGTCTATCTAGTCCCAGGTTATTGGCCAAACCAGCATTGTCAGCTATTTATTCCTTCTCATGGAGTGTACCTGTGGCTGAGCAGAGAATGACTGGTTACTCCCATGTTGTTTGTGCTATTATTGTAACAGCATGTCCTACAGGGGCTCACTGTTATAGCTCATAGAGATTGTAGCTGTGTTGTCAGTTACCTTTCTCTTCTGATACTATGCAGAAAAATTTCCAATACTATGAGTGCAAATAATTTTGGGCGTATAATTTATTTAGGTACCAGCTTGCTTTCCCCATGTTCAATGAGATAGGTAAGTGTTGTTTTAAGGAATAGGGCCTTACAAATTAGTTTCTTGAGAGCATTCAATATTCTTGGATTATTCTTGGATTAGCTTGCTGTATTTAGGGGTTTTGTATCTCTCCAGCTAATGACTCAACTAGACATAAATCATTCATGGCACTGGTGACTTCACTTGGTGACAGAATGTGTCTAGCTAGGGCATCACCTTACCTGTTATTTGGAGACTACTATATATTTATCTCATGTATATTATGTATATATAAACTTTCTCTCATATATACATACATACATAAACACACACACACATATATATATACATACATATATACATATGATTCCTCAATTTGCCGTTAGTGTTGACTGACTCTATATTTCTTCATTATCCCACTCTTAAGTCCCCTCCCTGTTTAATCCTCCTACTCCAATCTCCCTCCCTGTTTCTCCATAATTGTATAATTAAATTTCCCTTCTTTGAGACTCCTCCATTATTCCTACTCTCTTATTTTATTCCTAACTACTGTGGTTATATGGATTGTAGCACATCTTTTGAAGGCTTAAAATATAACACACACAGAAAAAATAATGTATTTTCTTTTTTGGGTCTACATTACCTCACTCAGGATGATTTTCTTCTTAACCTCATCAATTTTACTTGTGGATTTAATAATTTCATTCTTTTAATAGCTGAATTATATTCATTGTGTAAATACAACATATTTTTATTATCCATTTATCCATTAATGAACATCTACCTGTTTTCAATTTCTGACTGTTACGAATAAAGCTGCAGTGAACACTCATGACCATGTATCTCTGTAGTTGAATATAGAGTTTTTTGGGTATAGCTCTAAATGTGGTATAGCTGGACATTGTGTACATCTATTCCCAGTTTCCGGAGGAATTACCATACAGTAATAGTACACATTTCCATTCCTATCAACAATGAATGAATGTTCCCTTCCACTGCATCCTCACCAGCATGAGCTGTCCGTTGTTTTATTGATTTTGGCTATTCTTATTGGGATAAGACGAAATCTCAAACTGGTATTGACTTGCATTTTTTGCATTGGTTAAGGATGATGAAATGTTTGGAAGTGCCTCTCAGCTATTTGTCTTTCATAGCTGAGTTCCTTCTGGTTAGTTTTCTACCCCATTTTAAACTGGGTCATTACTGGAGTGCTTTATATATTTTAGATATTAACTATTAGATATACTAGAAACATTTTTCTTCATTCTGTAACCTGCCTCTTTGTTCAAATAATGAAATCATTTAGTGTACAGAAGTATTTTATTTTCATAAAGTCCCATTTATTAATTATTGTTCTCTGTGCTTATCTATTGATGATATGCTCAGAATTTGTTTTCAGGTTCTAATGAGTTGAACAGAATCTCCTACTTTCTCTTCTATCAGATTCAGAGTATCTGACTTTATGACAAAGTCCATGATCCATTTAGTGATAGGTTTTGTGCAGTGTGATAAGTAGATCTGTTTACATGTAGCCATATACATTGACCAGTACCATTTGTTAAAGGTTTCAAGATTTCTTCCACCATCCCCGAGGCCTTCTGGCCACCTAGGGCTCCCCTCTACTGGCTCTGCTGCTTATCCCAACCCTGCTTGCCCCCAGGCACCCCTTCTCATCTGCATGGTCCCAACTGCACCCAAACTCAGCCTATCCAGGCTGAGGCCTTGGGGGAAGGGCGAGTCCCCTGCTAGAGGGCCTCCTTTATCCCACGGAGCCGAGCCGAGCAGAGCGGGCAACCCTCAGTAAGCCTGACGTTGGGACCGGGAACCTCGCCCAACCAGCTTCCGCAGATTCATCTGGACCCTGGTAAGTGGGCCCCAGCCCGTCCCCGAGGCCTTCTGGCCACTTAGGGCTCCCCTCTACTGGCTCTGCTGCTTATCCCAACCCTGCTCGCCCCCGGGCATCCCTTCTCATCTGCGTGGTCGCAACTGCACCCGAACTCAGCCTATCGGGGCTGAGGCCTTGGGGGAAGGGCGAGTCCCTTGCTAGAGGGCCTCCTTCATCCCAAGGAGCCGAGCCGAGCAAAGCACACAACTCTCAGTAAGCCCGCCTTTGGGACTGGGAACCCCTGGGCGAGGAAGGAGCACAACCAGCTTCCACAGATTCATCCAGACCCTGGGAGCCAAGCAGAGCCGAACGGAGCAGAGCAGGCAACTCTCAGAAGAGATTGGCAGGCGCCAATAAAAGAATTCCTCCAACAACCTGAAAAGCAACATGACAACACCAGAATGCAGTGATTATAGAACAGGAAAGCCCGAGCAACCTATCCCAGATGAAGTAGAAGAAATTGACTTTAAACGTAGCTTTATGAAAGTTATAGAGTACTTTAAAGAAGAGGTGAAAAACTCCTTTATCGAAAGGGATGAGAAAACTAACAAAAAGTTAGAAGAAATGAATAAATTCCTCAAAGATACCCTAGAAAACCAAGAAAAAGCAATCAAACAGGTAACTGAATCAGTTCAAAACTTGAAAACTGAAATGGAGGCAATGAAGAAAACACAAACTGAGAGATGGCGGGAAATGGAAAATCTGGATACACGAACGGGAACCACACAGACAAGTATAACCAACAGAATACAAGAGATAGAAGAAAGAATCTCAGATGCAGAAGACACGATAGAGAAAATAAACTCAGTGATAGAAGAAAACAACAA
>PVIU01010940.1:0-67347 GCA_004026605.1 Ondatra zibethicus
CGATGGATGGAGATAGAGACAGAGACCCACATTCACATCAGAGCAATGGACTGAGCTCCCAAGGTCTAGTCGAAGAGCAGAAGGTGGGAGAAGATGAGCAAGGAAGTCAGGACTGTGAGGGGCTGATCCACCAACTGAGACAGTGTGCCTGATCTAATGGAGCTCACCAAATCCAGCTGGACCAGGACTGAATGAGCATATGATCAAACCGGAATCTCTGAATGTGGCTGCCAATAGGGGCTGACTGAGAAGCCAATGATAATGGCACTGGGACCTATCTCTTCTGCATATATTGGCTTTTTGGGAACCTAGTCTATATGGATGCACACCTTCCTAGGCCAGGATGGAGAGGGGAGGGCCTTGGGCTTCCCACAGGGCAGGGTACCCTGCCCCTCTTAAGGAAGCAGGGGGAAGGAGGAAGGGTAATGAGGGAACGGGAGGGGGCTGGGAGAAGGGAAGGAAGTGTAAATTTTTGAATGAAAAATAAAAGAATATGAAAAAAAAAAGATCTGTCCATGGTGAGAGGATAAAGTAACTTGGGATGAGAGGTAAAGGCTCTTTAGGAGTTCAAACAATGGAGCCAACTGTTCCATGGAAACAGATACCCACAGCTTCATCCAATTTATTTCTCTTAATACCTTTGGGAGCTGAGGCAGGGTGTAGGAATCCTGAATGTGTAAATGGAGTTGGGCTGGAGAAACCGAATTAAGGGACAAGATGGAACCCAAAATTTTAAAGGAAGAAATAGACTGAATTTTATCTGGAGCCACCTTGAAGTTATTATCCTTTAGAATGGTAAGGCAATTAGCTGTGAGGTCACGAAGGCCTGATGAAGTGGGGTGGGGCTTCCCAAAATATCATCCATATAAATACAGAATAAAATATCAGGCTGTTCCATTAAGGAGGGGAAGATACGTAACATCCAATATCAGCTTTCCGCCTGTAGTTACTTGCTGTAGGGTGTTAAAGTTGCCATCTCTTCCTTATGTACGGCCTGCATGACAGTGGCCGTAGTCCTTGCTTGGTGAGACATTAAGGCCACATCCCAGGAAACAATGATCCACTTTCCCACGCTGTGATCCTTAAGTCCCCAACATGCTAGTTTATGGTCGGCATTCACTCTGTCCCACACTAGCATTCAAACAAACTGGTCCCTAAGTTCCACCGGGGAACTTTCTCTGAAGACTTTTGTTAACCCTATCTATAAAGGATGCGAGGTCTTCGTCCAGCTTCTGGGCGATCCCTGACACCAGGGCTTCAGTAGGACCCTCCTCAAGCTTCTTCCAAGCCACTAAACCTAGTGCCCTAACCTGATCCTAAAATGGAGGGCCGGGTGGCTACCTGCTGAAGGCCCATGGCATGCTTGTCAGCTGTACCCGAAAGCATCCCATAAGTAATGGGGATAGCAGGGTTAACTGCCCAATTGCGCTCAGCTTGGATCCATATTCTTCTCTAAAGTAGGCTTCCCATTTAAGAAAAAGAGATCCTTAAGCATGGCCCTGGCCAGATTTCTCCAGTCCCTGGCAGTGCAAAATTGATGGGCTAACCCCTGGAGGATGGTTTCAGCCCAGGGTGAACTGGGCCCATCTTCAGCTACAGCTTTCTTTAGATCCTTTAGATCCTGGGCTTCCCAAGGGTACCAGGCATTAGGCCGGTTACCACCTGGTTAACATTTACAGGAAACAGGTGTGCCGTTTCTCCCTCTGTGGCTCCAGAAGAATCTTCCTCCCCCTTGGAATCCGGAAGCAGCAACTTCCCCTCCTAATACTCCCTCCCCAATCTGAAGCTGAGAAGCAGTTCCCTCCCACAGCAAAGTGGCGGCTGGTGGGGCAGAGAGTGCTTGAAAGAGTTTGTAGGGGGATCTGGAGGTGAAGGAGCCTTCAGGGCCAAGGGGCGCTGTAAAAGGGGTATAGGGATGGATACAAGGAACCAAGTTCCAAATCAGTATTTACTGAATTATGTTCCAAAGCAGGATTTTGTTTAGTCGGGTACACTGAACTAGGTGCCAAAGCAGGATTTCGTTTAGTAAAGAACTGCCCCATTTTTAATGGGGGTACGTGTGGGAGCCAGCCATGATAAGCAAAGTATGGGCAGGTCACCCAAAGGAAGTTCTTTACTTCCAACCATTATCACCTGCCAGAGTAGGACTCAGCCATCCATAAATTTAAATGGAGGCCTGAGTCTCAGTAGTTTACCCTGAAGCAACACCTGGCTGCAGGAAAAACTAAAAACTGAGATTACCTGAGCACCTCCCAAAACAGACCATCCAAAGGAAATGCCTAGCGTTCCAACCGCTATAGCTAGGAACAACTGCCAGCACATACTCACCAGGACACCTCTAGACAAGTATTAGCCAATAAGGGGCCCTAAACCTCAGAAACCCCTCACCCCCACCTCTATTACTATAAAACCTAGTTTTAACTGAGCTCGGGGCTCTCCGTTTATTCCAATACGTTGGACATGCAGAGAGACCAAGTTTGTAAACTTGCAAAAAATAAAGGTTCTTTGCTTTTACATATGGGACTTGGTCTCCTTGTTGGCTTTTGTGGGGACTTCATGGATTTGGGCATTAACAGTACACCCGCAGACCGATTGACCTGCCAATGATTCTTCCATTCCTCACAGGGGGCACCAATCTGCCGGGTGTTCTGACAAAAAGATAGGGGGACAGAGCCGGACCCACCAGACTCTCCCTGGGGCTGAACTGGACTGGACGATGAATGTCGACTCAGCTCTCCCCACTGAGTACCTGGGAGAAACACACACACTGAGTCGGGAGTCTGTCAAAGCAGGATCTCATTTAATGATGTCAAACAGGACCATTAACATTCTGTCACACTAGTGGTGGCTGGGCAGAGGTCAGGTAGCCAGAGACAGGTCTTAGTCCATTATTTGCCATCATGGCAGGGGTACGGTGGCATTCCTGTCACTGGAGAGGTAGCTGAGAGCTACATCCTGATCCACAGTCAGAGTGATAGTGATCCTGGCATGGACTTTTGAAACCTCAAAGCTACCTCCGGTGATGCACTTTCTCCAACAAGGCCACACCTCCTAATCCTTGTAATCCTTCCAAAGAGCTCCATTGTTTGGTAACTAAGTGTTCAAATATATGAGCCTATGGGACCATTTTTAGTCAAACAACCACAGGCCTCTTCAGGGACCCTGGCACTTTCTGATGAACTTGTGGATCCATTTGGCAATTTCAAAAGACTGACTGCTAGGATTATGAGAGAGGCACATTGATTATGTGTATCTATTTAGGGTGCACTGACACAACAATACAGACTTCTGTTACATAGACCACAGCCTTCAAATGACCTCGTGAAATGAATCCCTCCATATAACACTCATATACACACATATTACAGTCATTATATATTTAGATAACATCTATATATGATATATATTGTGATAGAAAAACATGTTTTTATTTTGTTTTACCATCCTTTTCTGTCTGATATTATTCATAATTAAATTAGTGCCCATGCAGTGGTCCTTTAATGAGACATTGTCATCTGGGGACCAGTTAAGCAGTCCCTGGTTGTGAGAGCTGTGGGTCTGCTGCCTTCTGCTGAAGTGCATCCTCCTCTCCTTAGGTCTGGGGGTCCTTCCTGTGCAGAATGAAACCTCTAGAGTTTGGCTTTTCCTTCATGCTGACCTCCGGGTTGGTCTCACGACAATTGTGAAATTGGCTCAGCTCTGAGCAGCAGGAGGTACAGCAGAGGTACAGCCATTAGCTTGAAGTCACACAATTAAGCATGTCACAGACAATGGCAGATTTGGTGTCACTCAAGCAGCAAGTGGCCAGGCCCTGGAGATAGTTCTACCATTCACTAAATGGGTGACCTTTTTCAAATTGCTCGTGTCTTCTGGGTCACTCTTCGCTATCTGTGCAATGGGTAGTTAGGGCCACGCTTGGGAAGGTCTTCGTGCTGCAGTCATTTAAATCACCAGGAGCAGCCAGAATGCCATGTTATGTCAGCTGACCTTTCTGAGTCCCCACCCAGAAAGACAGAAGAACCAACAACAACATTGTTTTATTTTATTTTATTTTTCCTCTGATCTTTTTTTTCTTTTGCCAGATTCCAAATATGCTCTCTATGATACTTTGAGCTTTTTCACATTTCCAAGTTTTTTCCCCACATGTGACTGTTTCTCTGCCACATTGTTGAAATCCATGTTTAATACAAAGAGTGTGTGTGTGTGTGTCTTTCTCCCTTTTGATCCCCTCCCTATGATTCCATAATAAAATCTCAGTGACTAAAAACAACAGAACATGGTGGCTGTGCCATTCTATACGTGATAATCAATGACTTCTGTCTTCTTCTTGCTGAACATGTTTTCTTATCAATCCTGGTTAAGAAGACTCTGCCTGGATTTGACTGCACTCAGAGCTGATGAGGATCAACAACAAGAGTGAGGAGATCTGGGATCAGAGCTGTGGAACAAGGCTTAGCAATAGCACTGTAGGGGCTAGGGTACTCCTGATACATGCAGATTTTCAATTACTAAGGTGTAAATACACCCATGATGGCCAATGTCGTGGTTGCAATGAATGCCTCTGAACAGCTGTTGAGATTACATGTCATTATATAATGGTTCAACCAGCAACTGCACAAAATTAAATAACTGCTAGAACACACAGCACAGGAAAATGGAGTTTTTTCTCAGGAGGTTCAGAGTTCAAAACTTGTGTTGCCTTTAAAATGCTGTGAGTCAAACTCTAGCCTCAGACATTGCCTTTACTCAGGTGCTATACAGCTGAGCCACCTTCCTAGGCACTCTGTCTTTGTTTCCAATATAATTTATTTGTCATTTCATAATTAATCTTTACTATTAACTGTATTTAAGAAACAGCTCACAGGTATTCTACCTCTTGTCAATCAATCACACTTCTCAGGAAGACTTTATAACCCAGTCTTCTCCTTTTGAATCCTTAAGAAACCAAGACACAGACAGAAGGCAGGGATGGAGATTCCAAGTCAGGGAACACTGGACAGACCTTGTGGCATGGTGGTGACATCATCACATTTATTTTCTAGCCAGCCTAGAAGGAAAGAGATTACTATTGGAATTCCACAAGAGAGGCAATTGAGGTAGAATAAAAGCAAGCTCATGAGAACATGCTCCAGAGCTTGATATATTTGAACCCAAATTCTTATTTGCATCTAAAAGTCAGGAGCCCCTCGAAGAGTTTTCTCACTGCACTCTCACTGCTGACTTCTATGCTACTATGTCATTGTTGACTATTTTTATTTTTTTTCCATTTATCAACATTTTACCTATACAAACATTCATACATTTACACATACAAACATATGTACAGCACATGTATGCCTGCTCTTTGGGAAGGTCAGAGGAGGGTACTAGATCCTATAGAACAGGAAATATAGATGGTTTGAATTGCCATATCTGTGATGCAAACCCAACTTAACATTCTGCAAATCAGCAGATCCTCTTTTTCTCATAAGCATCCTCTAACTCCCATTATTGTTATCTCTTCATTAGCACCAGAGGTTCTGGGTACCTTGGTTAGATATTACATGGCAGAGAAAAGAGGACTAAGATTTCTCCAAAGTACTTGAAGAAAGAAGAGGACTGTGGCTCAAACATGGTCTCACTGAGTGTTAAGGTTCAGGGTTTGGGCAGTAGAAAAGGAGTCAGAATGAGAAGTCCTTGACCTGTGTCTCAGGCAACCAGGTCCTACCTTCTCTTCTCTGAGCTCCTCTTATTCATCAATTAGTCTAGAAAAGTGAAAAGGTCACCACTCCTCCTCCTATGGGTTGTTTCCTCCTGCTCTATGCCCAAGGGTCTCCTTGTAGTGCTCTTGTTGACATAATCCAGGGATAATCTTAGTAACCCTACTGGGAATACAAAGGCCTTTTCCCAGCTCTCCTAAGGAAGCTCAAAAGGAGATATGGTCATTAAATCTCAGCATCTGGTCCTACTGGGAATAGGAGATGGAGATGTTTGAGCTCACCTTTGCTAAGCAGAATTATATAGGTGCCATCTTCAGGAGCTGGGGCTGGCCTACTTATAGAGGAAGTGAGAAATTCAGCAAAAACTCTACAGCACGTCAGAATATTTCTAGAGATTTAGTTGCCTAGAATCCCATCACTCTGGACTCAGTTGCTTTATGGGGTTTCCTCATAACAGCAAGAAACTGCCACTCGGTAACACAATTCCTGGATTTACAAGTGGTAAGGCAGTCACTGATGTTTTTCTTATGGGTAGGGTTCAGGCATCTGTGGGTCTAGAGATAATAATTAGTCAAGCCATCCATCTCCAGGTCTGTGTGCACACACCTCAAACTCCCAGACCTCTTCCTTCATCGGATGCTTCTCTTTCCTCTATTTATCAACAATGTTTTTTGTGTCCTTACTTCCTTCTTCCATCCTCCCATTTTTAAAGTAATAAATATTTACCAAATGTCTGTCTGTTTTAAATCATGTTGAGACATAAAGATATGGACTTCTGAGCTCAAAGATCTCAAGAGAAGCAAAAAGCCATATCTATGAGAGAACAGCAATGGTCAGTGTCTTTGAAGGAGACACCACACCGCAAAGATACAGCTTCATGCACTTTGTGGTCAGACAAATAATGATTTTTTTTGCTTTATTTTATTTTATTTTGTTTTGGTAAAAGGGGTGGATAGTCTGTTGTAGCCTAGCTTAACTTAATGTTGCTATACAGTCAAGAATATCCTAGGACCCCTTAACCTAAACCATCCAGATTCAAGCATTATATGTAGGTTGGAGCTAACATAGGTAGATTTATTTTCTTTTTCTGGCCTGAAACTCCATCCTGATATCTTTATCTGTGATCCAGCACTCATAGAATTGGGTCACCATCCTGCTGGGACACCATAAGCAAAATCAAAGATCACTGGGCTGGAAAACCATAACAGGCCGTGGGTGACTAAATGGTTTCCCCGTGCCATAGAAATTATGCCTCAAATCCTATTTGCTTTGATCCTTCTACTTTCAGTACAGCTCAGGGCCTCTCACATTTAGACAGGAGGGGAAACCTCATCAGGAGAGCTGCTCTGTCACTAGCCATCCAGCTCTGTACTGGAGCCTGTGAGTCAGAAGCAGAGAAGGTGAGTGAGAGGCAGGGGCTGATGTCACACCCCCTAAACTCACACTTCCCATGCTGAGCTTGCAGTCTGAGCTACCTGCTCCAGTACTTAGGTTTTCACATATAACACACAGGTAAAAAGTTTCTTTCAGTGAACTGCTGTGTTGTTAAACTAAAGTTAGTGGATCATTGGAGGGAATGCATAAATTAGCTAAAACAAATATTAGCTCATTTTATTATTAGCAAGGTTAGGACCCATACAGCCACACTCCATCAGAGATAATTTCTCCTTAGTTTGTATGGGATTTCAGTTAACAAGAGAGAGACAAAGGGTTTGTCCAAGTGTTTTTGTTGTCAAAACTGATATCAGATCCTCCTAGGATTCTTCAGATTGCAACCAGCCAGTGATCAAGAAACGCAGGTTGTAACTTACCTGTGTTAGGTGGAGGGTGTAGCACAACAGGGAAGGCTTCCTGGTCTTTCTGAGAACTGCTGTGGTCGTCATTTCGGCAGCACAGTGGAGGTGGTGGTTCCTCTCCAGGATGAGAAGCTAGGGGAAGCTTATGTGTGAGAGCGGCAGAGGCCGGCAGTATACTGGTAGGGCTTAAATGAGAATTCGTGTGTATAGAGAGGAGATGGAAGAGACGGTTGTGTGCTGAGGCTAGTCTGCTCAAGGAAAGGGGGTTAGTATTGAATGATCTGTGCATCCAACTCAAATGACAGAGCATGGGAGATCATAAAAGACTTTCAGCATGTGCCAGATAGGAGCAATATGGAAACTTTGAAAAACCACTGCAGCAATCACATGAAGAACTTGCTGAGGAAGATAAATGCCCCACAGGGAAGAAGACACAAAGTTCTGCCACTAAACAAGAAATTATTTGTGAAATAAACCAATGGCGTCTCACTGTGCATATCAGTTACAGTCTATAACTAGACACACACTCAGGAGTACTTAGTCAACAGGAGACTGACTGCATGGATTTGATATTTTCTCTTGATTTTTGATTTTCTTTCTTTTAGGTTTTTTATTTTAATTTCTACAATTGTTTTGTTTTGTCTTGAAAGAAATTGTGGGAGGTAAATGAACATGAAGTAGGGTGGAGAGGGCCTGGGAGAAGTTGGGGGAGGGGAAGGATATGATCAAAGTATATTGTATAAAAATAAGTTTTTCAAATTCAAGGAAAAGAAAAGTCATTATTGAAGATGAATATGAAGAGGCAAAGGTAACATGGAGACGCTGATGCAGAAATGCTGGGAGAGATGATGGGTTCCTGACCTGGGGGAAAGGAAGGACAGCTGTGAGGGTTATGAGCAGTAGACTGGTCAGGAGAGGGATGGGGACAGGGAAAGAGAAGACTGAGGGTGTCTAGGAGTCTCTTTCATATTTCTGCTCTCATCAGAGCATTTCCTGCCTTACCAATGTCTTGCTGATTAGCATGAGTGATGCTGAAGGTCAGGCTATTTGAGCAGTGTTAGGAAATTTCCTTTACATGTCTTTCTTTGAGCCTATGTTTGTAGGAACCTTTGTGTTTACATATTGTTTCAGAAATTGATATTTCTGTTGCTAGCAATGCAGTAATACATACATTAGATGTGTTCAACTTTAGGAAACACAGCCAGGCACACAGTAAAGGGATCATTTTAATTCACTCTCCCGCTGGATCCAGTTACTCTTGTCAGCACTAGATTCTGTTACTGTAGCCAGGCTGGTAGGGTGTGGTGCTGTGAGACTGAGAAGAGGAGGGTGGGCGTTGGCGCTGCGCTGATCTTTGCAATCTCCAGATGTGTAATGGTGCTGAGAACCTCAGCCTCCTCAGTGCTCACTAGACAGCTTCCTGTGAAATGCCCTTTAAATGTGGTTCACTATTCTATGGGAGCATCTGCTGTTATGTTTGCACTTTTCTAATTCTCTGTAGAAGTATTTTTAGTACTCTCTTTCCTTATTCTAAATTACCATTATTTTTCCCTTGAAGGAAAGTGCTCTTTTAAAGAAATCTTACCTTTGCTTCCGCTAAAAGGACAGATAGACACATAGACATTTATTGGGTTGAATCTAAAAAAGATATGCTTGCTTTAGATTTACCACTTAAAGCTATATTACAACCGTAATTGATTATTCGTGTACAGAGGGAGCAGGGTAAAAAAAGGAAGAAATGACTTTCCTGCTCACATATCAACATGATCATCAGCATTCCCTGGGAAGACTACAGTGTCTCCAGTGCACTGCACACGTGACCTTCGGTCATTACTCATATTTGTGTGTGTGCCTGTGTCTGTGTTTCTTCTGTCATCTTCTTCTGTTTACTCTCTTTTTTACATATGTCTGTGGTGCGTGTGTGTGTGTGTGTGTGTGTGTGTGTCTGTGTCCTCAGAAACTGACATGAGGTGCTTCCTCAGTTGCTCTCACCGTATTCCTTCAGGCAGGGATCTCATGTCTCTCCCTTCCAGAGATTAAATGAGAGAATGAGATTGCACACAACATGTCATGTGCTATGTTCTGGTTCTAGTAGTTATGTGAAATGACTTAGCTATTCTTTATGCTCCTGGGACATTTTTATCGTCAGCCTCATTTTATACATGAAGAGACTGAGGCATTGGGAGGTTCAGTAACTTGAGTAACTGAACAGTGTGATCAGAACCCACATCCCACCTTTTCTTAATTAAAAACTACTCGTTTTTTATTTTATACATATGCATTTTTGCCTACATACATGTCTGTAAGAATGTGTGTGTCTGGCCTGTGGAGGTGAGAGGAGGGAGTCACATTGCCTGGGACGGGAGGCACAGACAGTTCTAAGCAATCTGTCCTTGGAGCAGCAGTCAGTGCTCTTAAGTTTTGTGCCAACTCAATATCCTTAATCTCCCTGTTCTGCCTGTGTGGTGGTCTGTGTCAGGTGACTCATAGATGAATATGATTCTCTTACAGGCTGCACTATGTGGATGATTCCAGGACAGAACCAAACCAGGGTCTCTGAGTTTATTCTGCTTGGCTTCTCCAGTGACCCCACAACCAACAGCATCCTCTTTATTGTGTTCCTTCTCATCTACCTGAGCTCAGTCCTGGGCAATGGACTCATCATCCTGCTGATCTGCCTGGACTCACAGCTGCACACTCCCATGTACTTCTTCCTCTGCATACTCGCCATGTTGGATATGGGCTCTGCCACTACCACACTACCCCAGATGTTGGTGCATCTTCTTGCTCACTTTCAGACCATCTCCTTTGCTGGCTGCTGGATGCAGATGTATGTGTTTTGTGCCCTGGCTGCTACTGAGAGCATCTTTTTTGTTGTTATGGCTTATGACAGATATGTGGCCATTTGTTACCCACTGCATTATACTGTCATCCTCTACTGGGAAATGTGCATACGATTGGCAGGTGGGTCTTTGGTTTGTGGTTTCCTCTCTGCTTTGTTACATACGTTCTTCACCATGCGCCTGCCATATTGTGGACCCAACAAGGTCAACCACTACTTCTGTGAAGGCCCTGCAGTGCGTAGCCTGGCTTGCATGGATACCCACCTCATTGAGATGGTGGACCAAATCTTGAGTGTTTGTATGGTTCTTACTCCACTTTCCCTCATTGGGACCTCCTACATTCATATTGTGAAGGCAGTTCTCAAGATCAAGTCCACCCAGGGACGCTGCAAGGCTTTCTCTACCTGTGCCTCCCACCTGACTGTAGTCACATTATTCTACGGTCCAGCTACTTACATCTACATAAGACCCAACTCTAGCTACTCCCCTGAGCAAGACAAGCAGATCTCACTCTTTTACAATGCCTTTAATGCCTTGCTCAATCCCATGGTCTACAGTCTGAGAAACAAAGACATCAAGAGGGCATTTCTCAAGGTGATGGCACATGGTAGGGTGGACTAGTGAACCAGAATCCAGGAAAAGGTGGAGTGGATTATTCACTTTTTGGTAAAGGGACAATATCTTTATTTTATTTAGCTGTTTTGTGTATTTGAAAAACATACTACATGGTAACTGGGATAAACCACTGTGAAACCAGAGTGACTATCTTGATTGACAGGCTGCACTGAGATATAATTCCAAACACCTCAGTAATCTTCCTGGGTTGTAACTGTAAATAATCATTTGTTGTTCATGCTTGAGGCTGTGGGTTGGGAGTGACCTTCTGTTCTCTCACATCCATCCTGAAGAAGGAACCTTATATCCAACATGTCATCCTAGAACATAAGGAAAGAACAGTGGATAAACTCACAATAACTCAGCTTCTCAAGAGTAACCTGCTTCTCTTTCTACACATTCTCTCGGCCAAAAAGTAGGACAGCAGGAGTTGTGAAGTTTTTTGTCTAGAGAGAAGGAATACACATTCAGTGTACATAGTCTGATATGTTGGTTTCTTTACTTAGGAGTCAGCAAGTTATGTGCATTGTGTAACCTGGTGTAGTTCCCAGAACACAACAGCATACCTATAAACCAACAGAAATATGCTAACTGTGGATAGCATAGTAGAGACAGCAGAAGGCTGAGGCACTATATGCTAAGTAGCACAGCATGTGTTGTTAGGATAGAGGTAAGCTGATGGATTGTGGAAGAGAGGTAATACAGCTCAGAGAATGAACTTTACACGTAAATTCATTGTGGTGTATGGAAAAACATGATTCTCATCAAAGCCTTTCCAAATTTTCTCCATAGGCAGCAGCCAAGGACATGTCCAACTGCTGACTGCTGACTGCTACCTCCCTTTCTACCATTGTCTGGTGGTGGGAATGGATTGCCTACTACACTTCAGAGTACCTCTTAACTGACCAATCAGTAGATTCCTCTATGATTCAGTGACTGAACTATTCTTTCTTAAGGAGGCCTCAGGCCTTCCAGTTCTGTTCTGTGGTCAGGTATTTCTAGATAATGTGCACCCTTCATTCATAGTGAATACTCCTTACTACTCTTTACTTATATATTTATTTTTGAAAATTCTCACATATCATGGACTAGCCTGAAACATACCACATTTTGAAGATAACCTTGAATTTTCAATCTTTCTTCCTTCTTTTCCCCAGTGCTGGGATTATAGGATGGAAAACCACACCTGGGAGAATTTTTGCTTCTTTGATGGTATCCTTTGTTTTATAAAAGTTTTTACTTTGGTAAAATGCAATGCATATACTTTAAAAAAAAAAAAAGACAGATTCCCCCTCTGTAGCCCTGTCTCTTGTTCTGGAGCTCACAATGCAGACCAAGCCAGGCTAGCAATAAACTCAGAGACCCTCCCATGTCTGACCTAGTAATGCTGGTTTTAAAGAAATTCTCCACTCCACCTGACCAAGCACTTTTATATCTTGTTATTTTGCAGTAGATCTAAGAAATTGTTTCTTTATCCAATGTCATGAAATTTCGCTCCCTTGTTTTTCGTGAAAGTTGTTTTTTTTTTTTCCAGATTTTGACTCTTTCTGAATTGTTTTGTATGGTATGTGGCAAAGGCCCAGTTACATTCTTGCTCATGTGGCTATCCATGTGTGTGTTCTGACTTTCTCTTCAGACTTTCTTTGACCTCCAGGCCCCAGAAAATAACATGGAGCCATATTGTCCATTATGAAGCTGGGCTGTAAGCTTAGGCTCATTCCCAACTAGCTCCTATAACCTAATTCTATTAATCTAAATTCTGCCATGTGGATTTTTCCTCTCTTCCATTCTGCATGTCTCACTTGTTCCACATCCTAGCTGGAGCTAGGGAGCTTGGGAGCTTGTACCTATATTCATCTCAAGTTCCTCTCTTCCCCCAGAAGTCCTGCCTATTCTCTCTTCTCTAGCTATTCGCCACTCAGCTCTTTATGAAATCAACAGTAGGCAGCTTACACACAAGGTGAATAAATATCCTGCAACATTTCCTCCTTTTGTCTAAATAAGTGAAGTGTTTAACTTTAACACAGTAAGAAAAATTATCAACTAAAAATTACATACCCAAGGTCCAGTTCACTAGTTTTGACAAATTTGGAGTGATTATTATCTATCCTGTCTTGATGAGTCCAAAAGTTTATGCCTAAATCATTTCTATAATAACCTGTATTGCCAACCTAAAAATATCATTTTAGACCTTTAAACATTTTCTTAGAAAAATGTGAATTTTTGTGTCCCTCAACCACATAAACTTTGCATCTCTTTTGGAAGTTTCTTTTCTGAATTTGGCAACAAAGAAAATGTAGATATAACTTGCTAGTTATATGAATGTATCTATTCTTTCTCCTCCATCAGTGACCCTAGGGGGATAAAATTTTATTTGAGAAAACAGGATGTTCAGGGGAAGCAACTTCAGCATGGGAGGAAGTGGGGAATATAAAAGGGGAAGAAGAGAAGGGCAGTAGGGAGGAGAACATGAGGGAATGGGGTAGTCCATTTGGGGGAAGGAGAGAGGAAGAGAGCAAGGAAAGAGATATCTTAATAGAGGGAGCCATCATCAAGTTAGCTAGAAACCTGGTACTAGGGAAGTTCCCAGGAGTCCACAAGGGTGATGCCACCTAAGACTCTAAGCAGTAGTTGAGAGGGCGATTGAACTGGCCTTTCCCTGTCATCAGGTTGATGACTGCCTTAATTTTCATCATCAAACCTTCATCCAGTATCTCATGGAAGCAGGTACAGAGATCCACAGCTAACAACTGGACCAAGCTCCAAGAGCCCAGTTGAAGAGAGAGAGGAGCAATAATAAGAGCAAAGGGATCAAGACCATGATAGGGAAACCCACCAAAACAGTTGACCAGAGCTAATGGGAGCTCACTGACTCCAGATTAACAGCTGGGGAACCTGCATAGGGCTGAACTTGGTCCTCTGAATGTGGGTTTCAGTTGTGTGGCTTGGGCAGCAGGTGGGCCACTGGCAGTGGTACCAGGATTTATCCCTAGTGCACCAACTGACTTTTAGAGCCCATCCCCTATGGAGGGATACCTTGCTCAGTCTAGATACAGGGCAGGAGGGCGTTGCTCCTGGCTCAAAGTGACTTGACAGACTTTGTTGATTCCTCACGGGAGGCCTTGCCCTCTCTGTGGAGTGGATGGGGGTGGAATGAGAGGAAGGTAGGAGAAGTGGGAGGAGAGGAATGAGGGGGGACTGGGACTGGTATGTAAAATAAAGAAGATTATTTAAAAATTATACCTTTTTAGACCTTAAAGCATTTCCTCAGAAGAATACAATGAGCTTTTATGTCTCTCAACCTCATAAACTTTACATCCCTTTTGTAAGTTTCTTTTCTGAATTTGGTAACAAAGAAAAGCATATAACTATCTATTCTTCAGTCTCCATCAGAGATACAAAGAAGACAAAATATTACCTGAGTTGAATGAACAGGAAGTACAGAACAAACAACTTCCAAAACTATAGAAATGACAGGCACAGATGGCTGCCTAATAGTCACCCAAGGTTCCTCTGCAGTGTTGGGGCATCTTTCTTTGGCCTACAAACTTAGACAATCTGACAGACTTTTCTGTGAATCAGCACAGGCCAAAAAGCTTCCTAAACTGGTGCAGGTAAATACAGCTCCTAGCAGTTACCTGCATGCATAAGGCTTGGCTCTTATGTACCTGAAGATGGAGGAGCCAGCTTCCAGCATTATGTGCTAACAGAGCCAGGCCATGGGTATCCTAGCTGCTGCCTAGCTGATTAAGGTTTGGCTCACTAAGTCAGAGAAATGCTGCAGATGCACAGAAAAAAAAGTCAGGTTCAGACTGAGAAAACTTCTGAATAGGTACAGTATACTTAAAAATGTGCTTAGGTACTGAAGAAAGAAAATAAAATGGGTACAGATAGTCATAAAAATATAAATAGTTTGAAAATAATAAAGTATTTAAAGAGATAAAGTAGTATAAAAAGAATAAGTCATATAAGAATGGGAAATACACTGGGTGTCTGATCATGTATGGTGTTTTATTGACCTTGAAATTTTTAAAATGCTAATGAACAAAAACAACAACTGCTGAGAGACATTGGATTATAGGAAAAACTAATTAAGCATGCCTATATATTTTAAGGATGTTTTAACTTTAGAATGGAAGTCAGACAGTGTATTGCATTGGGGGGAGAGGTTATACCTTTGTTTCCACAGAAAATGAAAGCTATTGATTTCTTCAAAAATTAATAAAGACAAGATTTGACATGGAGAGACCTTCTGTGAATCTTAGCTGCAGACCTGAGGGAGGAAACCAAGAAAAATTCTAAGACAGGTGCTGCATAAGCTGATCCCTCAACACGGGAACAGCTCTGGGACTGCAGGAACCATATTAAATCTCTTCTACAGAGTCCTCATGACTTATTATTACATGCCATTCTTTCATATGGCATGGATGGAAATTCATATTACAGTTCAGTTATACAGTTCAAATGGACATACAAAGTTGATGGATGTCTTTTACCTCCTCTAACATGGAACAAAAATTCATCTCTAGTTAATTTGAACAACAAGATGCATCCCATACTTTTGTTAATGCAGATATATGTTACCTTTGAAAGTTTGTGTGTTTTGAGAACAAAAGAAACAGACACTGGTAAAGAAGACAAGTAGCACAGGTGATCTAGCTTTTCATAATATCTCTGTTGCAGTTTCTTCAAAAATCTGAATCCAGAATAACTTCGAAGCTGCTAGCTGAGATGGTCCAGCCTCACAGACTGCTCCAGCCAGGACTTCAGCTCAGCTCTGCTCCTTCCTATCACTCAGGGATTGAACAAAAATGATACAGCTAGCTTTATCAGGAATTTACCTTATCTCAATTTTCTCAGGGTCCCTTAAAGGTGTTGTCACCCCCAGAAGCAGGAAGTAGTCTAGAGAACATGACACCCACATTCTTAAGAGTAGGGTGGATGGTTTTGAGTCATTTGATGGGTTATGGATGTTTATCATTGTTTAGGTAGATTGATTGCAAGTTATTATTGGTCATGGTCAGGGTAAAAACTAAACGATGGAAGGTAGATCCAGGGATTTCTTTTGAAAAGATTAAAAAAAAGGGGGCATAGGAATGATTAGGATTAAAGGGTAGATTGGTGATTCTACTTTTAAACTTAAAAGGAACTATTAATATCAAATATTTTTCATTGGAATAAATTTTTGTATATTGATAAAAATTTAAGGGTGTTTTTTGTTAGAACATATTATATATGTTTCTACTCTCATTTAAGATATTGTACCTCTGTAGCTCATTTAAAAACGTAGTGTAAAGTTCTAGTCCTTGAAAGCTATTATCAAAACTGTTTAGCATAATTAAGAAATGCAGGTTAGTAGTTAAACATCTATAATAATAAAACTTGTAGTCATATTGTTTTCAAAGCCAAACAGATATATTTTAGATAGATAGGTGATCTTCAAACTTTTCAGAGACCTGCATAATATTTAAGATGTTTGAATAACATAAAGATTTCATGATAGTGAGATACATCTGCCACTGTCAGTACCAAACTATTTCAAAAAAGAATGATATGCAACCAAAAACCTCCATATGGAGTTTGCTTTTATTGTGACAAAGTTATTCACTCAGCAAGGACAAGCAGGATACAGAAGAACTTTGGAAAGACAATGAAGGACAGTCCTTCAAAAATTCCTGCTTCACAGAAAAGTCTATCAGATATTCTAGGCCTATAGACTGAATATGGATGCCCCAAGGTTACAGAGGAACCTTGGGAGACTATCCAAGCAGCTGTCTGTCCCTGTCATTTCCATAGTTTTGGAAGTTGCTTGCCTTGCACTTCCTCTTTACTCAGGTAATGTTATATCCTTCTCTGGTGTTTGATGCAGTTTCAAATTAGATAATTACAGTTTTGCAATTTTCTTTGTTACCAAATTTAGAAAAGAAACTTATATAAGAGATATAAAGTTTATAAGGTTGAAAAACATAAAAGTTAAAATTATTTATCTAAGAAAATGTTTTAAGGTCTAAAAAAATTTAGCTTTGTAATACATATTATGATAGAAAGTGGTTTAGGTATAAAACTTTGGACTCACCAAGATAGGATTGATAATGGAATAATTTTTCTGAATTCACCAAATACAAATGAACTAGACATTCATTTGTCTAGTTAACTGATAATTGCTCTTATTATATATAGTTTTACTGTATTAGAATTAAAACTATTCTTCTTTATTTAGACAAAAGGTGGAAATGTTGCATGATATTTGATCACACTGTGTGAAAATGTGTCACTGTTTTATTCTGAGTGTTTAAATAAAGAGCTGAGTGAGCAAAAGCTAGGCAGGAGAAGTTGTGTGAGACTCCAGGTAGAGATGGGAACTCCGGGTTATAATCTAACCCATGGGGGATTCACCAGTGAAACACTGAGGAAGTCAGACATAAGTACTAACAGAGGTAACAAGCCATGTGTCAAAATGTAGATTAATAGAAATGAGTTAATTTATATTATAAGGGCTAGTGGGAAATGAGTCTAAGCTAAGGCCAAGTTTTCATAATTAATAAAAAGTCTCCATGTTATTATTTGGGAACTGGCAGTCCCAAAAGAAAATCTGACTAGAAAGACTGACAACACTCATGGGACCTGGAATAACAGTTGAGTTTCATCCTGATCTATAGACAGAGAGGCACTGGTTTTGACATGGGATTTTGGTACCTCAAAGCCCATCTTCAGTGACACACTTTCTCCAACAAATTCATATCTTCTGATCCTTCTAATCCTTCCAAAATGTTCCACTGTCTAGTGACTAAATGTTTATATATATGACCCCTTGGGGCCATTCTTATTCGAACCACCACAGGTCTTTTCTTTGGTCCAGTACACTTTACATTGAACTTTAGAATCAATTTGGCAATTTCAAAAAGTACTTCTAGGATTATGCTAAAGACATATTGATTCTATGTATTTGTTTGGAATGTACTGACATCTTGGCAATATAGTCTTCTGTTTTGTGAATCACAAGACTTCAAATAATTGTGTGAACTCAGTGTTTAAAATGAAAATACTTTTCTTTACTTTTACCATTCTTTTTTCCCATTGGCGTCCATCCTTAACTGAGCACCCATTTGCTGGATCTCAGCGTTGGTATGATCAAATTTCAGTGTGGACACACAGCTAGCTCCAATAGTTCATGAAGGCACAAGTAGTTTATACAAGCAAATGGCCCAAGTGGTCTTCTCTGGCTACTCCGCTTCCACGGGTGAGTCTGTGGTCCCCATGAGCAGTTCCCTATTGTGAATTGAGGAAAAGGAGAAAGCTAGAAAACTCATAATGTAATACATGGTTCTATGTGACATTTCCGTCAACCTGAACATGGCCAGCAAAGCACTATTTCCTGTTTCTGGGATGTGCTTGAAGACAGAAGTGAGGAGAAACCCATCCAGGGACAGAACACTGTCCATGACATTTGATTTGGAAGAACAAATTTCTCTCAGATAAGAGTCTATATTGATGAGTGCATTTTGGTCCATGGGCTGGTTACATTGGTAATGAACATCCATGGAATATAATAGTAAAATTGGATAGAAGGTGGACAGAATGATTTTGGAGAGATCTGTGAATAACTTTCTTCAAAATGGGAAAGAATGTTAAGATCTTTCTGTCTCATGTGGACCCCATCAAAGGTGTCCTCAAGAGGAAAGGATATGAAGAATTAAGCAGATGGGGTGACATCCTCTGCAGACACCTGTCTGCCCCTTTCCATGGTCATTCTCTCACTGATTGCCATGGTCATCTTCACTTCCTTCTCTAGATATAAAACCAGAACACATTTTGAAGTACTCATTTTACCAAATGAGTATATTCTTACATGGTCCATTAATGAGGCATTGTTAGCTGGGGACCAATTAAGAAGTCCCTGCTTGTGAGAGCTATGGACCTGCTGTCTTCTCTTTTCCTGCAAGATCACCATCTTCTCCTTTAGGCCTGTGGGTCTACCTAGTGCAGATGAAAACCTCTAGAGTTTGACTGTTCCTTCATGCTGACCTCTGGGGTAGTAACATGACCACCATGGAGTAGGCCAGGCTCTGAATAGCAGCAGTGTTTTTTGTTAGACCCCCATGTACTGCCATTAGGTTTAACTCACACAATTAAACACGAGGTAGACATGGTAGATTCAGTCTCACTCAAAACACAAGTGCCCAGGCCCTAGAGTTAGTTCTACCATTCACTAGCTGACAGACCTTTGCCAAATTACTCAGATCTTCTGGGCTTTTGTACACTATCTGTGCAATGGGCAGGTAAGACCATTCTTTTTTTTTCTTTTTCTTTTTTTTTTATTGATTTTTATTGAGCTCTACATTTCTTCTGCTCCCCTCCCTGTCTCTCCCCTCCCCACTTCATCACTCCCTCAAGGTCCCCATGCTCCCAATTTACTCAGGAGATCTTGTCTTTTTTCTACTTCCCATGTAGATTAGATCTATGCAAGTCTTTCTTAGTGCAGGTAGGACCATTCTTGACAATATCTTCGTGCTATCCTTTAAAAAGAGAGGGTGCGCAATCCCTCAGGTGCAGCCATGACGCTCTGTTATATCTGCTTGTCTTTTGGAGTCTTCACTCAGAAAGGTGTACAATTCCTCCCTTACTCTAAGGTTTTTTTTTTTTCACTCTTCTGTTTTACACTTTTGCCAGATACCAAATTCTCTTTCTGTGGGATTTGGGGATTTTTCACTTTTTCAAGTTCTGTTCCCATTATGTAACTGCTTTGCTGCCATGTTGCTGAATTCCAGAGCTAATGCAAACTCTGTGTGTGCCTCTCTCCTCTTGAGCCCCTCCCTAAGAATCTATAACAAAATATCTAAGACTAAACTCAACAGAGCCAGGTTGGCTGTTTCTATATGTGATGCTCAATCTGTTCTGTCTGCTTCTCTACAAATGTGTTTCTTTATCTATCCTGGGGGAGAAGAAGTTCTGCCTGGACTCAACTGCCTTCCAGAGACAGTCAGGATCGACAACAAGAGTGAGAAGAGTTGGGGTTAGAGCTGTGGACCAAGGCTTAGCAATAGCACTTCAGGGGCCAAAGGTGCATCTGATTAGTGCTGATTGTCAATTACTAAGGTGTAAATACACCCATCATGGCCAATGTCATGGTTGCAACACATGGCACTGAACAGCAGCTGAGATACATGTCATTATACAGTGTTTCAACCAGCAGATGCACCACACTAAACAACTGCTAGAACACAGAGCACAGGAAAGTGGAGCTGCTCATCAGGATGTGCAGAGTTCAGAGATTTTGTTGGCTTCACTTTCTTTAATGCTATGATTCAGACTCTAACCTCGAGCATTCTATTTACTCAGAGGCTATACAGCTGAGTCACATTCCTACACACTCTGTCATGTTTCTAGTACAATTTATTTAACTGTCATTTTATAATTAACTTTGACTATTAACAAAGAATTCACAGGAATTCTAGCCCCTTATCAATCAATTGCTCTCAGCAGGAAGTCTTTGTAGGCCAGTCATCTCCTTCTGAATCCGTAGGAAACCAAGGCACAGACAGAAGCAGGGATGGAGATTAGAGGTCATGGAGCACTGACCAGATCTTGTGAGAAGGAGCTGACATCACCACATTTTACTTTCTAGCCAGTCTAGAAAGGACAGAGGTTACTATTGGAATTCTATAGAAGAGGCAACCAAGGCAGAATAACAGCAAATTCAAAGAATGTACCCCAGAGCTTGATATATTTGGACCCAAATTCTCATTTGTATCTAAAAGACATGAGCCCATCAAAGAGTTTTCTCACTCCATTGTCATGGGGATGTCAGTGCTGACTTCCATATTGCCATGTCATGGTTGACTCTGTTTGTTCGTTTGTTTATATGAGCATTTTTCTGCATGAATGTACATATAGCACATGCATCTGTGGTTCCCGGGGAGGTCAGAAGAGCGCAACAGATACTCTAGAACTGTAGATATAGATGGTTGTGAGCTGCCATGTGTGTGCTTGGAAACAAACTGGGTGTTCTGCAAAAGCAGTAAATCTACTTTGTCTCATAGCCACCCTCCAGCCCCATTATTGATGACTCTTCATTAGCAGCAGAGTGACTGGGTAGCTTGCTCAGATATTACATAGCTAAGAAGGGAGGACTATATGCCACAAGGTAGCTGAGGAAGGAAGAGGAGTATGACTCAAACATGGACTCACTGAGTGTCAGGGCTCAGGGTTTGGGCAGTAAAAGAGAAATCAAAATGAGAACTTAATTTCTAAACCTGTGTAATCAGGTAACCAGGTCACACCCCCTCTTCTCTGACCTGCTCTTATTCCCCAATTAGTCTAGAAAAGGGAGCGGGTCACCAGTACTCCTCCTGTGGGTTGTCTCCTCCTGCTCTGTCCCCAAGGGTCTCCCTGTAGCGCTCTTGTTGACAGCATCCAAGAATCCTCTTAGCATCCCTATTGGGAATGGAAATGGCCCTTTCCTATCACTCCTGGGGAAGCTCAGAGAGGAGGCAGGGTCATAAATCATCAACAACTGGTCCCAATGGGAAGAGGTGAAGATGTCTGAGCTTGCCTTTGTTATACAGGATTTTATAGGGGCCATCTTTCGGATCCAGGGCTGGTCTACTTGCAGAGGAAGTGAGAGACTCAGTCCCTTAAACTCTACAGCACCTTGGAATGTTTCTGGAGACCAAGCTACCAAGAATCTTGAATCAGTTGTTTTATGGAGCTTCCTCTTAAGAGCTAGAAACTCCATCAGTGACACCTTCCCTGGATTTACAAGTGGTAAGATGGTCATTGGTGTTAGCTTGTAGGTGGGGTTCAGGAAAGTGGGTCTACAGATAATAATTAGTCTAACCATCCATCTCCAGATCCTCTGTGAATATATCTCAAAGTCCCCAAACCTCTTCCCACATTGCCTGCCCTTTTTTCTTCTTTTCCTCAACCTTGTGTCCTTACTTCCTTCTTCCTTCCTCCTGTTAATAGTTTAACAAATATTTACAGATAGTTTTTCTAATCATGTTGATAAAGAATATGGAGTCCTGAGCTCAAAGATCCCAAGTGAAGTCGAAAGCCATATCCCTGAGAGAGCAGTGATCATCAATGTCTTTAACGGAGTTTTCACACACCACAGAATTACAGCTGAATGAACTTTGTAGACAGAAAAATCATATTTGTTTTGTTTATTTTTTATTATAGTTGGTGGTTAGACTGCTGTAGCCTAGTTTGGGTTAATCTTGCTATATATTCAAGTATATTCTAGGACGCCTGATCTTAAACCATCCAGATTCGTACTTTGTAGGTTGCGGCTAATACATGTAGATTTTTCTGACCTGTAACTCAATCCTGATGTCTTTATCTGTGAGTTCAGGGCTCATGGAGTTGGGTCACCATCCTGCTGGGACACTGTAAGTGAAGTAACCATAACTGGCTGCAGATCGCTAAATGGTGTCCCTATGTCATAGAAATCAAACCTTGAATTCTCTTACCTCGGATCTTTCTACATTCAGTACATCCCAGGGCCTCCCACACTCAGACACGAGAGGAAACCTCCTCAGGAGAGCTGGTGTTTGGCTAGACATCCAGCTCTGTCCTAGGAGGGCTCTGGCCGGTGCTGAGCCTCAATAAGCTCAGCTAGATGGACAAGGTGAAGACTTTGCCTTCTTCTCCTCCCCACTTCAGAGCCTGTGCGCCAGAAGCAGAGGTGACTGAGAGACAGGGGCTGACATCACACCACCTAAACTCCCAAATCTCTCATGTTGGGATTTTAATTGGTAATAAGATGCCCTCTCCAGGCTGTAGGCTTTTACCTATAACACACAGGTAAGAATTATTTCCTTCAGTGAATGTTGACAGAGATGCTGCTTGTTCATTCCCAGCTACCCAGAACCAAAATAATCACACAGAAGCTATATTATTTGCAATACTGTTTGGTCAATAGCTTAAGCATATTTCCAGCTAGCTCTTATATCCTAAACTAAATGTGTTCATCTCCATTAATCTGTGTATCACCATATGGTTGTGCTTACCAGGTAAAGTTCTGTCCGGCATCGTCTCTGGCAGGACTACATGGCTTCTCTCTGACTCTGCCTTCTTTCTCCCACCATTCAGTTTAGTTTTCCTGCCTAGCTATATTCTACCCTGTCTATAGGCCCAAAATAACTTCTTTATTAACCAATGGTATTCACAGAATGCAGACAGGAATCCCACATCACCTCAACTTTTCTGTCTAAATTAATACAGATTTCTGTGTGATTATTTCATGGTCTGAACAGCTGGGAATGATCTAACAGCTTCCCCCAACAAGTGAACTGTTGTGATTTTAAGCTAAAGGCAGTGGAACAAATTGTAGGATATATAATTTACCCAAAAATATTAGTTGTTCTTATTGTTGTAAAGTTTAGGAAGTTACCCATACAGCCATACTCCATCAGAGATAATTCTTTCTACACTGTGTGGAGTTTCAGTTAACAAGAGAGTAAAAAAGGGTTTGTCCAGGTTGTTTGGTGTCAAAATTGATATCAGACCCCATTAGAATCCCCCCAGCCAATGAACAAGAAATGCAGGATGTATCCTATCTGGATTTGGGTTGGAAGTGGTAGCACAAATCAGGGAGGTGTTCCTGGCTTGTCTGAGTCCTGAAGTTATCATAGTGTGGATGACATGGTGCAGGGGGTGGTCCCCCTCCATGATGAGAAGCTAGGAACTTCTTAATATATGAGAGAGACAGGGGCATGCAGGATACCAAGACTGCATGCATTGGATTTGGGAATGGAGAGACAAGAGAAGGAAGGGACCTTTTTGAGCTGAGGCTTCACAGAGCATGCATGTTAGGAATGACCTGTGCATCTGCCTCAAATGGCAGGCATGGGAGCTCATAACAGGCTTTCAGCAGTCCAGATAGGAGCAATAGGGAAACTTTGAAAAACCACTGCATGAAACTGGAAGAACATGTTGAGGAAGAAAATGCCCAGCACTGAGAAAGGGAAGTAGAGACAATGTTCTGTCCATAAACAAGAAATTATTTGCATTCGATCCCTGTCAGGAAGGGCACAAACAGTTTTCTTCAGTAGAGGTCACTGTGCTTATCAGTTATACTCTACTCCTCGATCCATGTTCAAGAGCAGCTAACCAACAGGAGACTGACTCCAGGGATTTGGTTTCAGTTTGATATTTTTGGTTTGCTTTTAGGTTTTTCTTTAATTTCTGTAGTTTGATGATTTAAAAATAGTACAGAAAAGACATAAATTTAGGTGGAGAGGGTCTGGAAGAATTTGGAGGAGTGGAGGGATAAGATTAAAGTGCATTATATGAAAATAAATTTTAAAAGTTAAAGAAAAACTAAAGAATGTATTGGAGGAACATGTAGAGTCAGGAGGCACATGGAGACACTGATGTAGAAACGCCATGAGGGATGATGGGCCCCTGACCTGGGTGGAAAGGAAGGACAGCCGTGAGGGTTATGAGCAGTACACTGGTCAGGAGAAGGGATGGGGCAGGGAAATTGGAGATTGAAGATGCTTTGAAGTCTCATATTTCTACTCCCATCAAAAACGATTCCCACTGTAGTCATTGTCTTGCTGGTTAACATGAGTGGCATCCTAGTTCATACTATTGTGAGCAGTGTTTAGAAATTTCCCTTACATTTCTTTCCTTGAGCATGTATTTGTATGTGTCTATGTGTTTACATATTGTTTCAGAAGTACAGTTGATATTTGTATTGCTGGGCAATGTATTAATGTGTTCAACTTTAGGGAGCACAACCAGGCACACACTGAAGGGATCATTTCCCTTACCCTTCATTTGGATCTGGTTATTCTAGTCTCTAGTCTCAGGGTGTGGTGATGAGAGACTGAGAAGAGGGGGGGGGCACTGGCGCTGGGCTGCTCTTTTGTAGTTTCCAGATGCAATGGTGCTGAGAACCTCACCCTCCTCGGTGCTCACTGGACAGCTGCCTTGTGAAATGCTCCTTAAATACGGTTCACTGCTCTACTGGAGCATCTGTTGTTATGTTTCTGCTTTTTAAGATTTGTATAAACATTTTGAGTACTTTTTTTTTTGCTTATTCTAGATTACCAGTACTTTTTCCTTGAAGGAAAATGTTTTTTAAAGAAATCCTATGTTTGCTTCTCCTAAAATGATAGATATATTTATCTAAATTGAATCTAAAATATGTAGTTTTCTTTAGATTTACCACTTAAAATGATATTACACCTGTAATTGATTGTGTGCAGAGGGATTTCGGAGAAAAAAGAAGTAGTAACTTTCCTGGTCACATAGCCACACGATCCATCAGCATTCCCTGGGGAGACTATAATGTCTCCAGTGCATTCCACACGTGACCTTCTGCATTACTCATAGGACTATTTGTGTGTGGGCCTGTGTCTGACTGACATTTGTTCTGTCTTCTTCATCTACTTGTTTCCTATTTTACATATGCCTGTGGTGTGTGTGTCTGTCTCTCTCTCTCTCTCTCTCTCTCTCTCTCTCTGTGTGTGTGTGTGTGTGTGTGTGTGTGGCCAGAGACTGACCTGGGATCCTTCCTCAGTTGCTCTCACCTTATTCATTGAGTCGGGGTCTCCCAGTTGACCCCAGTGCTCATCATTTCAGTTGGTGTAGGTAGCGCTCTTATTCTGGGGATCCTATGTCTCTGACAACTGGAGCTGGAATGAGAATGTGAGACTGCACATGACCTGTTACATGTTATGTGCTGTTTCCAGGAGTTCTGTGACATGCTATAGATAGCCATCATAATCCTGAGAAGTGAGTGTCCTCAGTCTAATTTTATAGATGAAGAGACTGAGGCATTGGGAGGATCAGTAACTTGAGAAGAATGGGCAGAACTGAACAATGTGCTCAGAACCATATCTCTGCCTTTATTTTCTTAATTAAAGAGTATTATTTTTATTTATTTTATGTATATATCTATTTGCCTACATGCATATCTGTGCATCATGTGTGTGTCAGGCCTGTGGAGGTCAAAGGAAAAAGTCAGATCACCTGAAACTGGAGTCATGTAGCTCTGAGCTGTCTGATTCCCTAGAACAGCAGTCAGTGCTCTTAACCTTGAGCCATCTCACCAGCCTGTATCTTCCATTTCTACCTCTATAGCTGGCCTGTGTCAGGTGATTCATAGATGAATGTGATTCTCTTACAGGCTCCACCATGTGGATGATTCCAGGACAGAACCAAACCAGGGTTTCTGAGTTTATTCTGCTTGGCTTCTCCAGTGACCCCACAACCAACAGCATCCTCTTCATTATGTTCCTCCTCATCTACCTGAGCTCAGTCATGGGCAATGGACTCATCATCCTGCTGATCTGCCTGGACACACAGCTGCACACTCCCATGTACTTCTTCCTCTGTATACTCGCCATGTTGGATATGGGATATGTCACCACTACCATGCCCCAGATGTTGGTGCATCTTCTTGCTCACTCTCAGACCATCTCCTTTGCTGGCTGCTGGATGCAGATGTATGTGTTTGGTGCTCTGGCTACTACTGAGTGTACCTTGTTCGTTGTCATGGCTTATGACAGATATGTGGCCATTTGCTTTCCACTGCATTATACTGTCATCCTCAACTGGGGACTGTGCATACGGTTGGCATCTGGGTCTTTAGTCTGTGGTTTCCTCTCTGCTTTGTTACATACGTTCTTCACGATGAGTCTACCATATTGTGGGCCCAACAAAGTCAACCACTACTTCTGTGAAGGCCCTTCAGTGCGTAGCCTGGCTTGCATGGATACCCACCTCATTGAGATGGTGGACCTGGTCTTGAGTGTTTTTGTGGTTGTTACCCCAATTTCCCTCATAGTGGCCTCCTATGTTCATATTGCCATGGCTGTTCTCAAGATCAAGTCCACCCATGCCCGTTTCAAGGCCTTTTCTACCTGTGCCTCCCACCTAACTGTGGTCACATTATTCTATGGTCCAGCCACTTACATCTACATGAGACCCAACTCCAGCTACTCCCCTGAGCGAGACAAGCAGATCTCACTCTTTTACAATGCCTTTACCGCCTTGCTCAACCCTGTGGTCTACAGTCTGAGGAACAAGGACATCAAGAGGGCATTTCTCAAGGTGATAGGGCACAATAGGGTGGACTAGTGAACTAGGATCCAGGAGAAGCTGGGGTGGAGAGTATTCACAGGGATAGTAGTGTCTTATGTAACTGGTCTGTGCCTTTCAACCAATGTAGCTTTTACTAATTGGGACAAACTACTGTGAAACCAAGGCGGCTGTCTTTGTTAACAGGCTACACTAAGGTCCCAGTCCAAACTCCTCAGTAATCTTACTGGATTAAAACTGAAAATATTCATCTGTTCCTCATGTTTGTAGCTGTTGATTGTGAGTGACCTTCTCTCCTCTCATATCCATCCTGAAGGAGGAACCTTATGTCCAACATGTCAGCCTGGAACAGAAGAGAAGGAACAGTGAACAAAATCACAATGATTCAGCTTCTCAAGAGTGACCTGATTCTCCTTCCACACTCTTTTGACCAAAACAAGTAGTATGGTCCAGCCTGACAGTCAGCAGGCAATAGGAATGTTTTTGTGTAAAGAGAAGCAATACTAGTTTTTTGGCCATGGTCTGTTACATTGTTTCCTGTACCTAGAAGCCAGCAAGTAATTATCATTATCTAAACTGGTATAGTTCACAGCAAACAAAGCATACCTATAAACCAACACAAAACATGCTAACTGTGGATAGAATGATATTACAGAACTATATGGTGTGGCACTATAGTCTAAGTAGCACAGCATGTGTTTTCAGGACAGAGATAAGATGATAGTTTGTGGAGCAGAACAATACGACTCAAAGAACTAACTTCACACATAAATTCATTGTGGTCTATGCAGAAACATGACGACCTCTCCCATCAAATGCTGCAGTGTTGGAAGTGAAGGGAGCAGGGTTCTCACCAGAACCTTCCAACATCTGCTCCAACTTTCAGGCTGCACCTATGGGCAGGCTCCACTGTTGGTTGCTGACTGCCGCCTCTCATTCTACCCTGGGATGGTGGTGGGTATGGATTGCCTCTCATCTTCAGAGTAGCTCTTACCTGACCAATCAGCAAATTCCTCTCTGATTCAGTGCCTGTGCTATTCTTTCCTAAGCAGGCCTGAATTCTTCCAATTATATTGTGTGCTCACATATTTTTGGATAATGGGTACTTTTCATTTATAGTTAGTACTCATTACTATTTTTTATTTTTATATGTGGTTTTTTTTTTTTGAGAATCCTCACATATCCTCGACTAGGCTGGAACTTTCTCCATTCCTAAAGATAACCTTGAATTTTTGATCTTCCTGCCTCCACCTCCCCTGTGCTGTGATGATTTTGAAGGGCACCATAACTCAGAGTGTTTTTCTTCTATGATGATGTCCTTTGTGGTTTAAAAGTTTTCACTTTGGTAAAAAATGCAATTAATGCCTTTTGGAGGTTGATTCACTCCATGTAGCCCTGCCTGGCCTGGAACTCTCAAGGTTGACCAGGCTGGCCTTAAACTCACGTAGCTCCTCCAGCCTCTGCCTCAGGCATTCTGGGATTAAAGGCATACGGCCACCCCTCATAGCCAAGTCCTTTTATCTCTTGTCATTTTGCAGTATATCCAGGAAATGGTTTCTCAATTACGTGCATGAAAATTCACTCCTGTGTTTTGCTTTTAAAGTTTCCTTTATAGTTTGATCCATTCTGAAATAACTTTGTGTATGGTGTTGTTAAACATGAGATTTTCAAGAGAAAAAACAATTCCCCAACTTTGAGCCAAATTTGAAAGCAGAAACATAAGGGCCAAATGCCCTGTGATGGCTGACGTCAGAATTATTATCTAGAAGGAACCTGGAAATTGATGGGGTCCCAGCCATTCATCTCATGTCTCCTTTTGTAACTTTTTTATATATCCAGATTATAATCCTGGATGATTTGTATAGAAATAATTTTTTCTTAAGGATGTATAATACATATTTGTTCTGTACAAAGCAGGCCAAATTCCCTATCATACTGTGGAACTATTTCAGTTAACGAATCTACTTGTTGATAAATCTGTGCCCATTTTCCAAGTTTGCCAATTGGCATTATAAGTAGGCATTTTGTCCCCTATGCCAGGGAGTTTTCTTTTGACTTAGTATTTCAGCTGTTGAGGGAGGGTGGGATGTGTACTATCTTCTGTAACTCCTTCCAGCTGAAACTAGGGTACATTCACCAGAGCCCAAGAAAGCTGAAATGCTAGTCAAAGGCTGGGAAATGGGGCACTCATCAGAAGCATCTGGTTCCTTGCCCCAGCTGAAGAGATGGGGAACAATCACACCAGCTGGCCTGGTTCACATCAGCTTTCAGCAAGCCCAGAGCTCAGCAACTTGCAGTTCGCAGGTGATTGCTGGATAGTGTCTGTCACCCTAGGAGAAATCTGCTGAAACAAATATAGACTGGGGACAGAAGTTAAAATTTAGGACCTTAGAGGAAAACCTTGCATTGTAACTTTCAGGCCCACAGTTCCAGTAATTAGGGAAGGGAAGAGCCCCAAGACCAGTGGAGCGATCCCATCCTCAGGAATAGACAAGTGGGGGAACTCAGACTGTACTTATCAGGAGTCCATTGACCTGTGACAGGTGGATCCAGGTCTTATGACTTCTTTAACCCCATGAAGCTTACATGACTTTTTAGCTCACAAAAAGTAAAATTTCTAGATATGTTAGCATTAATCATTATTGGAATCCACATTGTAAAATATCTGAAATAGGCTCACACCTTTGGGTACCATCAAAAACTATATAGGCTTTGATTAAAAAGCATGAACATTTTTTCCTTTGTTCAGAGAGTCAGATATATTGATTGGATGAGATAACTTTAGCCTGATGAGAATCACTTTTAAGTCTATATTTAAAAAACAAATAAAATATTTAAAATCTTGAGCTTGTGAATGAATGAAGTGCTGTACCAGCTTATCAGAACTCCATTGATCAATGTTAAAACGCTGAACTTTTGAAATCTTAATGCAACAACAGCATAGAAGAGGAAAGAGTTCTGAAACAATTCCCAGTTTTCACATGCCTTATATTTCCTTCTTATACCTTTAAACCTTGCATTTACACACCTGTAATCATTTTCTTAGACCCTCAGAATTTGTATAGACTTTAAACCTTTCTCTTTCCATATAATAACTTACCAGAGACATGAGAAGTTATTCTTGAGAACAGTCATTGCAAGGCGTGTTCCTTTATTGAAAAGTTACACCTGAAACCTATTTGTTCTTTAATATGAAGCCTGTTAGCAAGGCAACTCTGTATGTCTATTTTTTCTTAACAAGAGACCTAATAGCTCTAAGTGAAGTAACAAGGTGGCTACAGCCTTGGGGTAAAGAGCTGGTTGCCTGCTGCTGCCTGACAGACAAAGCTACAGTTAGTCCAGCCGTCAGTACCTACAGATATCTGAGGATTAATACAGCAGGAAGTATAATCCAAGTGGCCTGTGTATCAATTAAAATGATGGACACAAGTCCATAGTCAATTATCTATACATTCATCCCAGCTTTCTGTGTTCTCCATGGCATTGGGAGCAGAAGTACCAGGACAGCATTAGGTTTTGGCCACCAGGTCCAAAAGATGAGAGGTTTTTCCTGTGGAGGAGGAATGTGGGGGACTGATCTTACTTTGTCTAGACAAAGTAGGGCAATCAACTCTTCAGTGTCATGCTTGTCCACAGTTGGGACTGGCAACTGGCTAGGCATTGGAGCAGTCTTTCCAAGTGGCCAGCATTATCACAATCCAGGTGGAGTCATTATCACTGTGCCCATTATCTTCTTGGAGACCATGAGGGTCACTGTAAGATCTTGGAGGTTCTGTCTGTCATAGTAAGTTTAAACATCATAAACGCCAGATTGACCAGATCTCTGACAAGTTTGAGAACTATTATCTACCAACAATTTCTGAGCTAAAGAACACTTGCCTGTGTTTTAGGTGCTTGCTTTAGGCTATACCTTGATAACATATACAGGAGGCTAAATGAAACTTTTCCTGTAACTAGTTACATTAGTACTAAGCATGACTACAGCTATAGATCTGAACATATCAAAGCTTAATCATCTTCAACAGTTTATAATAAAAATAAGTTTCTAAATTGAAGTTCAGATCATGAATACAATCCATAGGGAGATTGGCAACTTCATTGTCTTGGTCCTTAGATAGTATATTTGGTATAATGGTATATATATTATAACTTTTAGAATAAAAAAGTTTATTGTATGACTCAGTGTACCAGAATAGCTTCAGTTTAGTAATGTTAGCAAAATCAGAAAGGTTAGGGATACACTTGTTTGTTTGTTTTGTTTTTCAAGACAGTGTTTCTTTGTGTATCCCTGGCTGTCCTGTAACTCATTCTGTAGACAAGGCTAGCCTCACACTCATAGATTTGCCTTAGGTATACACTCTTAAATAAGTCTCTGTTTGTCTGAATAGAACTAAAGCAAGGATAGATCTTTTGCCAGTCTACTTAGGTCATCATCTTGCTGCATCACAAGATAGAAATACCTCAGTCTCTAGTGTTTACTATTTGGTGCTCAGGGCTGTGGCTCTAATTTTTGGTCTTTTATATTTCTGTTTATCAAGATCACATATTACTAGGCATTATAATAGTTTATAAATTTCAAATGCCCCATAGTCTTATAAACATAAATATTTTTAAAAGCTGTTCCTTAAAAACATCCAGTTTTTTCAATTTAAATTTTCTGTAAACTCCAAAATTTCTTTTCAAAAAAGTTTAACATCTCTCAAAATAAAGTACTTTTTTAATTTCAAGATTGAAGACACAGGGAACAACCATAACCTTTTGCACAAGGCAAAACCAAGCTCCAACAGTGCAGGCAATTCCCTGTCTCTCAAACAATATCATCTGGGTGACCCTTATGTTACAAAGTTTAGCTGTCAGCAAGCTATGATTATGTACATGAACACATGAAGGTACAGTTTTAATACCTCATTAAACAAGCATTGTTTTTAATTCCTATCTTTTCTAAACCTTGTTTTAAAAACAAAAGAGAAATTATCATACAACAATCCCATCCCAATTCAAAAGCATCTTTGGAGACCTGTTGTCTCCTTGGTCAGTCCATACCACATGGTTACCCTTAATCAAGATGACAGTGAAGCCATCGAATATTCCTCTTCCACCTAAGGTGGCAGGTCACATGTTGCTTATATCCACAAATGGAATCAGGCCACGTGGTTCCCTTAAGATTAACTACACACATAGTTTTTAACGGTCATCCCCATGTTATGAGTTTTAACTTTTGTTACAGATATTACAGATTTTTAACCATACCCAATAAATTTATAAGCCAATAATCTCTTTAGGTGTTCTGCTTTTTTCTTTTTTTACTGTCACACTTTTTGACCCTGGACATAAAGACTTTAGAAGCATGCCTGGGTCTGAAAAAGGGTGAGTCATAACCAATTTCCACAGGCAGCCTTTCAATAAAGTAGAACAGCATAAATAACCCTAATATTATCTATACCCAGATTACATTTGAGTCTCCATTACATCAGATCCAATGGTCAGAAAATGCAGAGATAATTTCTGAGCCCTGGTGATAAGCAGCCAGAGAAACAGCACAGTGGGTTCACTTGTTCAAGAACACTCAGAAACCAACAGGCACTGGCCACACTCAAACATTCAAAACAGACGGACATAACTTTCCTTACCTCTTCCAGTGCTATAATTTCGGGGTGGGAGTGCCTTTGTAGCTGCCCCTGAATCCAGTTCCCACAGGCACAGTGCTGCTGAGGTGCAGCTGGCGCCTGGCTTCCCTGTGGGGACCCCGGGTTCTTCAAAGCTGACCAAAGGCTCCAAACATTCCATTCTGCACCCGACAAACACTGCCATTGAATCCCACTAAATGCCTACATAAAGAAGCTGGAAAAATCCCACACTAGTGAATTAACAGAACATTTGAAAACTCTAGAACAAAAAGAAGTAAACTCACCCAAGAGAACTAGATGACAGGAAATAATCAAATTGAGACCTGAAATTCAACAAAATAGAAACAAAGAAAACAATACAAAGAATCAATGAGACAAAGAGTTCGTTCTTCAAGAAAATCAACAAAATAGACAAACCTTTGTCCAAACTAGCCAAAGGCAGAGAGAGAATATCCAAATTAACAAAATCAGAAAAGAAAAGAGAACATAACAACAGACACAGATCAAACAGAGAATCATTAGGTCATATTTTGAAAACCTGTACTCCATAAAATTGGAAAACTAAAGGGAAATGGACAACTTTCTGGGTAAATATCACTTACAAAAATTTAATCAAGACCAGATAAGAAAATTAAATAGACCTATAACTGCTGAAGAAATAGAAACAGTCATCAAAAGTCTCCCAACCAAAAAAAGCCCAGGACCATATGGTTTCAGCTCAGAATTCTACAAAATTTTCAAAGAAGAACTCATACCAATACTCCTCAAATTGTTCCACACAACAGAAACAGAAGGAACATTGAACTCTTTCTATGGAGCTACAATTACTCTGATACTGAAACCAAATAAAGACATTACTAAGAAAGAGAATTACAGACCAATCTCACTCATGAACATTGATGCAAAAATACTCAATGAAATGCTGGCAAAACAAATCCAAGAACACATCAGAACCATCATCCATCATGATCAAGTCGGCTTCATCCCAGAGATGCAGGGATGGTTCAACATATAAAAATCTGTCAATGTAATCCACCAAATAAACAAACTGAAAAATAAAAACCACATGATCATCTCATTAGATGACGAAAAAGCTTTGGACAAAATACAACATCCCTTCATGATAAAGGTCTTGGAGAGAGCAGGAATACAATGAACATACCTAAACATAATAAAGGCAATATACAGCAAGCCAACAGCCAACATCAAACTAAATGGAGAGAAACTCCCAGCAATTCCACTGAAATCAGGAACAAGACAAGGCTGTTCACTCTCTCCATATCTATTCAATATAGTTCTTCAGGTCCTACCTAGAGCAATAAGACACCAAAAGGAAATCAAGCGATACAAATCAGAAAAGAAGTAAAACTCTCATTGTTTGCTGATGATGTGATAGTTTACATAAGTGATCCCAAAAGTTCTACCAAGGAACTTCTACAACTCATAAACACTTTCAGCAATGTAGCAGGATACAAGATTAACTCAAAAAAAATCAGTAGCCTTCCTGTACACAGATGATAAAAGGGCTGGGGAAGAAATCAGAGAATCAACACCCTTCACAATAGCCACAAATAGCATAAAATATCTCAGAGTAATTCTAACCAAACAAGTGGAAGACTTATATGACAAGAACTTCAAATATTTGAAGAAAGAAATTGAAGAAGACACCAGAAAGTGGAAAGATCTTTCATGGTCTTGGTAGGCAGAATTAACATAGTAAAAATGGCAATCTTACCAAAAGCAATCTACAGATTCAACGCAATGCCCAGCAAAATTCTTCACAGACCTAGAAAGAACAGTACTCAACTTCATATGAAAAGGCAAAAAACTCAGGATAGTCAAAACGATCCTGTACAATAAAAGAACTTCTGGAGACATCACAATCCCTGACTTCAAACAGAGCCACAGTACTGAAAACAGCCTGGTACTGGCATAAGAACAGACAGCAGGACAAATGGAACCGAATAGAAGACCCAGATATCAATTCACACATCTTCAAACACCTGATTTTTGACAAAGAAGCAAAATATATCAAATGGAAAAAAGAAAGCATATTTAACAAGTGGCGCTGACATAACTGAATATCAACATGTAGAAGAATGAAAATAGACCCATATCTATCACCATGCACAAAACTCAAGTCCACATGGATCAAAAACCTCAACATAAAGCCAGCCACACTGAACCTTAAAGAAGAGAAAGTGGGAAATACACTTGAATGCATTGGCACTGGAGACCAATTCCTAAATAGAACCCCAGCAGCACAGACACTAAGAGAAATAATTAATAAATGAGACCTCATAAAACTGAAAAGCTTCTGTAAAGCAAAGGACATGGCCAATAAGACAAAATTACAACCTACAGAATGGGAAAAAATCTTCACTAAGCCCACATCAGACAGAGGTCTGATCTCCAAAATATACAAAGAACTCAAGAAATTGGTCACCAAAAGAACACATAATCCAATAAAAAAAAAAATGGAGTACAGACCTAAACTGAGAACTCTCAACAGAGGAATTTTAAATGGTTGAAAGACACTAAAGGAAATGTTCAACATCCTTAGTCATCAGAGAAATGTAAATCAAAACAACTCTGAGATTCCATCTTACACCTATAAGAATGGCCAAGATCAAAAACACTGATGACAACTTATGCTGGAGAGGTTGTGGGGAAAAGGGAACACTTCTGCATTGCTGGTAGGAATGCAAACTTGTACAACCCTTTTGGATGTCAGTGTGGTGATTTCTCAGAAAATTAGGAAACAACCTTCCTCAAGACCCAGTAATACCACCTTTGGTTAAATATCCAAAGGATGCTCAATCGTGCCACAAGTATATGTGCTCAACTATGTTCATAGCAGCATTGTTTGTCATATGCAGAACCTGGAAACAACCTAAATGCCCCTTAACCGAAGAATGGATGAGGAAAATGTGGTACATTTACATAATGGAGTACTACACAGCAGAAAAAAATAACAACATCTTGAATTTTGCAGGAAAATGGATGGAGCTAGAAAGCATTATTTTGAGACACAGAAAGACAATTATCACATGTACTCACTCATAGGTGGGTTTTAAACATAAAGCAAAGAAAACCAGCCTACAAATCACAATACCAAAGAACTTAGACAACAATGAGGACACTATGAGAGACTTACATAGATCTAATCTACATAGGAAGTGGAAAAAGACAAAATCTCCTGAGTAAATTGGGAGCATGGGGACCTCAGGGTAAGGTTGAATGGGAGGGGAGAGGCAGGGAAGGGAACAGAGAAAAATGTAGAGCTCAATAAAAATCAATTTAAAAAAAGAAGTTCCTGATTTTGAGAGCTGAGAATCTCCTTTCTGAAAGTTCACAATCTTCTCCTTTAGGCCTGTGTGTCCACCTAGTGCAGATGGAAACCTCTGAAGTTTGACACTTCTGCCATACTGACCTCTTTGATGGTGCCATGACCATTGTAGAATTGGCCCAGCTCTGAGTAACAGGAACCTTTTGGTTAGAGCAGAGGTACAGCCATTAGCCTGAATTCACACAAACATGTGATAGATGTGGCAGATTAAGCCTCACCCAAGAGGCAAGTGGCCAGGTCCAAGAGTTGGTTCTACCATTCATTAGCTGGGTGATCCTTAGGATATTTCTCATGTCTTGTGGGTTACTGTTCATTTATCTGTGCAAATGGTATGTAGGACTATGCTTGGGAAACTCTTGGGGGCTGCAGACTTTTAAAAAAAACAGGGTGTTCTGTTACTTGTATTATTCATGAGGTTTGGATATGTCTGCCCACCTTTTTATGTCCTCACTCAGAAAGGTGTAATGTTCTCCCAACCCCCATGTATTTTTAATCTTTGTCTTTTTATTTTAACAGAAACAAAATATACATTCTGTGGGACTTTGGGATTTTCCACTTTTTCTAAGATCTGACTCTATCATGTGATTACTTTGCTGCCATGTTACTGACATACATGCCTGACTCAAATGGAGTGTGTCTGTGTCTTTCTTGAGCTCCAACCAACACATCTTTGTAACATGAGGGCCTTTTTGTTGGAGTTTCTGTCCTTCCCAGTTCCCACAGCCAGTAAGCCCCAAAGAAATTGCACAGAGAGTCTACATTAATGATAAACTGATTGGCCCATTAACTCAGGCTTCTTATTAGCTCTTATAACTTATATTAACCCATTATCCTATCTATGTTAGCCACATGGCTCAGTACCTTTTTCAGCGGGGCAGGTTACATCCTGCTTTTTTGGTGGTCTGGGCAGGACTGCCGAAAGAGCTTCCTTCTTCCCAGAATACTCCTGTTCTCATTGCCCCACCTCTACTTCCTGTCTGGTTTTCCTGCCTATACTTCCTGCCCAGCTATCAGCCAATCAGCGTTTATTTAAAATATAATTGACAGAATACAGACAATTCTCCCACACCACATCTTCAATAAAATATCCAAGACTAAACCCAACAGAGTCAAGGTGGCTGTTTCTATATGTGACATTCAATGGGTTCTGTCTTCCTAATCTTAGAATCTCTGTTTTCTTAACAGTCCTGGTGGAGAAGAATCTCTGCCTGGACTTGACTGCCTCTCAAATCTGATGAGGATCAACAACAGGAGTGAGAAGAGTTGGGGTCAGAGCTGTGGAACAAGGTTTAGCAATAGCACTGCAGGGGCCAAGGTGCTTCTAAATAGTGCTGATTGCCAATTACTAAGGTGTAAATATACCCATGATGGCCAATGTCATGGTTGCAACATATGCCACTGAACAGCAGTTGAGATCACATGTCATTATAAAGTGTTTCAACCAGCAAATGCATCACACTAAATGAGTTTCCACCTGCAGTAGGTGAACCCACAGGCCTAAAGTAGAAGATGGTGAGCTTTCAGAAAGGAGAAGGCAGCTGGTCCTTTGCTAGGAAACAGAGCACAGGGAAATGGAGTTGCTCATCAGGATTGCAGAGTTCAGAGGTTTTGTTGCCTTTACTTTTTTTTTAATGCTAAGATTCAAACTCTAATCTCAAACATCCTATTTACTCAGGTGCTATACAGCTGAACCACATTGCTAGGGACTCTCTCTTTGTTTCCATACAATTTATGTAATTGTCATTTCATAATTAACCTTTACTTTTGGCTGTGCTTAAGAAGCACTTCAAGGGAATTCTAATCCTTTATCAATCAATCACTCTAACCAGGAAGACTTTATCATTCAGTCTTCTCCTTCTGAATCTTTAGGAAACCAAGACACAGACAGAAGGCAGGGATGAAGATAAGAGGTCAGGGAACACTGGCCAGAACTTATGGTTGGGTACAGGCATCACCATATTTTATTCCTCTAGCTAGCCTAGAAGAGAAGAGGTTACTGTTGGAATTATACAATAGGCAACTGAGACAGAATGACAGCAAGTTCAAGAGAACATGTTCCAGAATTAGACGTGTTTGGACCCAAATTCTAATTTTCATTCAAGAGACATGAGCCCCTCAGAGAGTTTTCTTACTTCATTGTTATGGAGATGTCACTGCTGACTTCCATGTTGCTATGTCATGCTTTACTCTTTTAGTTTGTTTATTTATATGAGCATTTTGCATGCATGTATGCATGTACAGCACATGCATTTGTGGTCCCTGGTGAGGTCAGAAGAGGGCACCAGATCCTCTAGAACTGGAGCTATAGATGGTTGTGAGCTGCTATATTAGGTGCTGGGTACCAAACTGGGTGTTTTGAAAGAGCAGGAAGTTCACTTTTTCTCATAGCCCAGCCCCCATTGTTGTTGACTCTTCATTGATGTGGGATTCCCCTCTGTATGCTGTGAATCATTGACTAATGAATAAAGCTGCTTTATCTATTTATACCAACAGGGCAGAATAGAAAAAAGCAAATATTCCAAGCAGGGATAGAGGAGAAAGTAGGCAGAGTCAGGGTGATGCCATGTAGCTACTGGAGGAGAAAGATGTCAGAGCACTGGTACTGGTGAACCACGAACCTCGTAGTAAAATATAAAATAATAGAATTGGGTTAATTTAAGATGTAAGAGCTAGCTAGAAATACACTTAAACTACTCACCAAACAGTATTGCAATTAATATAGTTTCTGTGTGATTACTTCGGGTCTGGGCAGCCAGGAAATGAATGAGCAGCCTCCAACTACACTTCATTAGCTCCAGAGTGTCTGGGTAAGTGTTGCAAGTTTTTTCCTGTCCTGCCAGCCAGCTCCCAATTCATGACATGGAGACTTTTTATTAATTATGAAAACTTGGCCAATAGCTTAGGCTCATTTCTAACTAGCTCTTATAACTTAAATTAACCCATATCTTTTCATCTATGTGCTTCATGTGACACATGACTGTTACCTCTCCTCCTGCATGTCTTGCTTTTTCTCCATCTCTTGGCATCTCTGTCCTTTTTCTCAGCGTCCTCTCTGCCCTAAAACCTTGCCTCAATATTGGCCATTCAGCTTTTTATTAAACCAGTCTAAGAGACACATCTTCACAGTGTAAAAAATGGTTATTCCACAACAGATAACTCGTGAAGACATTACACAGCAAAGAAGGGAGGACTTTGATTTACCACAACATAGTTAAGGAAGGAAGAGGACTATGACTTAAACATTGTCTCACGGAGTATCAGGGCTCAGGGGTTGGGCGTGAAAAAGAAATCAGAATGAGGACTCAAGTCACCTGTGTCTTAGGTGACCAGGTCCCAATTTTCTTCTCTGACCTGCTTATACCCCCAATTAGCCTAGAAAAGGTCACCACTCCACCACCTGTGGGTTGTATCTTCCTGCTCTGTCCCCAAGGGTCTCCCTGGTAGTAGTCTTGTTGCCAGCATCTGGGCATCATCCTGCATCCCTACTGGGAACAGAAATGGCCCTTTCCCAGCTCTCCTAGGGAGGCTCAGAGATGAGGCAGGGCCATAAAACCTTAGCATCTGGACCCACTGGGTAGAAGTGAAAATGTCTGAGCTTGCCTTTGTTAAGCAGAATTTTATAGTCACTATCTTCAGGGGCCAGCACTGTCCTATTTGCCAAGGAAGTGAGAGATTCGGCCCCTCAAACTCTACAGAACCTTGGAATTTTTCTGGAGATTGAGCTGCCTAGAATCCCAACTCTCTGAACTCAGTTGCTTTAGGGGGCTTCACCTTTTAGTCTCTTTCCTATTAGAGAAAGAAACAGCTAGTCAGTGACACAGTCCTTGGATTTACAAATGGTAAGATGGTCACTAGTGTTTGGCTTGTGGGTGTGGTTCAGGCATCTGTGGTTCTAGAGGTAATAATTAGTCAAGTCGTCCATCTCCAGGTCTTCTGTGCATACATCTCACACTCCCCAGACCTCTTCTCTCATTGCCTGCTCTTCTTATTTTCTCAGCTTTGTGACTTTGCTTCTTTTCCTTTCTTTGTTTATTAATTTAATAATTATTTATGGGTTCATCTCTTTAAAATACATCAAGAAATAAAGACTATGGAGTCCTGAGCTCAAAAGTCTCAAGCGAAGCAGAAAGCCATATCCATTACAGAGCAGTGGTGGTCAGTGTCTTTAAAGGAGTCTTCCCACACACAGAGTCACTGCCAAGAAACCATGATTTTGTTTTGGATTTTCCTTTGGGAGGGGGTGTGAACTTGCTGTAGCCTAGCTTGGCCTCAAACTCACTATAAAGTTGAATATTTCCTTGGACTCCTCATCCTCAACCTTCCTATGTTAGGACTGCACTGTGTAGCTTTTTCTGGCTTGGAACTCAATCATGATGTTGTTTTGTGGTGTTGGGCTCACAGACTTGGGCCAGCAGGCCTGGTGTGTCACTGTAAGTGAAGTCAGAGGACACTGTGCTGGGAAAGCATAACAGTCTGTGGGTCACTAAATGGTGTCCCCATGCCATAGAAATCACACCTCAAATCCTCTTTCCTTGGATCCTTCTACGTTCAGTACAGCCAAGGACTTCCCACTTTCAGACAGGAAGGGTAATCCCATCAGGAGAGCTAGTTTGTGGTTAGTCTTCCAGTTCTGTCCCAGGAGGACTCTGACCTGTGCTGAGTCTCCATAGATGGACAATGTGAAGACTTTGCCTTCCTCAAGTCCCCACTTCAGAGCCTGTGTGCTAGAAACAGAGAAGGTGACAAGAGTCAGGCTCTAGCATCCCACCACATAAACTCCCTCTTGTCCATGCCCTGTAATCTGGAACAAACCTCCTGCATCAGGCCTTAGGTGTTTGCCTATAACACACAGGTAAGAATACTTCCTTCAGTGAACTGTTGTAATGTGCAGATAAATGTAGGGGAACAATGACTAAAATATACAAATTACTTAATAAATACTAGTTTTCTGTGATTACAAATTTTAGGAAATCACCTATATAGCCGTATTCTTTCAGAGATAATTCTTTCTTAGTTCTGTGGGGATTCAGTTAATGGGAGAAGAAGAAAAGTTTGTTCACACTGTTTGGTGTCAAAATTGATATGAGATCCCTCTAGGATTCTCCAGATTGTAACCGGCCTATGAACAAGGTTGAAGGATGTATCCTACCTTTGTTAGGGTAGAAGGTGGTAGCTTCCTGGCCAAGCTGAGTCCTGCTGTGGACACAGTGTGGGCCACACAGTGCAGGTGTTGGTTTCCCTCCTCCATGATGAGTATCTAGGCAATCTCTTCAGGTGTGAGAGAGGCAAAAGAACGCAGATACCAGGAGGACTTGTGTGGAGATTTGTGTAGGGGGAGAGAGGAGATGGAGGAGACAGTTGTGAGCCTAGGTGCAGTCTCCACAGATAAGCAGCTTAGGAACGACCTGTGCACCCACCTTAAAGGACAGGGCATGGGAACTCTTAAAAGGCTTCCAGCAGCGCTCAGGTAAGACTGTGTGGAACATTTGAAAATTTGCTGCAACAGAAACATGGAGGATGTGTTGATGAGACAAAGGGTTCGCACAGAGAAAGGGAAGTGGACACACACGCCCCTAAAACTGAAGCAGTTTGCAGTGATACCTGCTATGAAAGGGAAAACCAGTTGTCCCCAATAGAATGTCACTGTATGTATCAGTCACCCTCCAGGGCACGCCGCATGCCGGGAGTAGTGGGCCAACAGGAAACTGACTCCACATTTTCTTTGTTTTTAGTACTTTTTGTTTTGATTTTATTTTCTTAGTTAGTTTTGTTAATTTTTGTTGTTTGTTTTGTCTTGAAAGAGAGAGTAGGGGAAAAACACTAACTTGGGTGGGGAAGATCTGGAAGAAGTTGGGGAGGGGAGAGATATGATCAAAGTATTAAAGCAATTTTTAAATTAGCATAAATAAGACTGTATCAATGGAGGAAATTTTAGAGGCATACACATGGAGACGCTGATGCAGAAATGCTAGGAGAGATGATGGGCAAAGAACTGGGTGGAAAGAACAGAGCTGTGAGGGTTATGAGCAATTGACTCATCAGGAGAGGGGATGGGGAGAGGGAAAGAGAAGACTGAGGATGTCTAGGAGTCTCTTTCATATTTCTGCTCCCATCAAAAGGTATCCCCACCTTATCCATTATCTTGTTGGTTAACATGAGTGACACCATAGTTCAGGCAATTCTGAACAGTGTTAGGAAGTTTCCTTTACTTATCTTTCCTTGAGCGTATGTTTGTATGTGCCTAGATGTTCACATTTTGTTTCAGAAATATAGTTGACGCCTGTATTGTTGAGCAAAGCATTAAATATGTTCAACTTTAAGGAACACAGCCAGGCAAACAGTAAAGGGATCATTTATATTTACTCTCTCATTAGATTTAGTTACTCTTGTCAATACTGGGTTCTGTTTTGTAGCCAGGCTGGTAGGGGGTGGTGCTGTGAGACTGTGAAGGGGAGGGTGGGCGCTGGTGCTGCGCTGTTCTCTGACAATTTCCAGATGAGTAACGGTGCTGAGAACTCAGCCTCCTCAGGGCTCACTAGACAGCTGCCTTTTGAAATGCCCTTTAAATATTGTTCATTATTCTATTGGAGCATCTTTTGTTATGTTTATGTTCTTTCTACATCTTTGTATAAATATTTTGAGTAGTTCTTTTTTTTTTCCTTATTCTAGATTATCATTACTTTTTTCCTCCCTGGAAAGTTCTCCTTTGGAGAAATCTTGCCTTTGCTTACTCTAAGAGGATAAAAAATATTTATCAGACTTGATGTTAGAAATTTAGTTGCAGCCAAATGGTGGTAGCACATGTCTGTAATCCCAGCTCTTGGGAGGCAGAGGCAGGTAGCTTTCTGTGAGTTCAAGGCCAGCCTGGTCTACAAAATGAGTTTCAGGACAGTCAGAGCTGTGACACAGAGAAATCCTGTCTCAAAAGACCAAAATTTTAAAAAATGGGTTGCTTTAGATTTAAAACTCACATGTACAGTACATCTGGAATTGATTGTTTGTAGGCAGAGGGAGATAAGAGTAGAAAAGGAAGAAAGAATTTTCCTGCTCACTTGTCTATCAGCATTCCCTGGGAAGACTACAGTGTCTCCAGTGCATTGCACTCATGAACTATATTATTATTCATATGATTCTGTGAGCTGCTCTGTCTCCTTTGTCTACTTGTTTACTCTCTTTTTGCATATCTGTGGAGTATGTGTGTTTCTCTCTCTTTCTGTGCATGTGTGTGTGTGTGTGTGTGTGTGTGTGTGTGTGTGTGAGTCTGTGTGTCTGTGTTCACAGACTAACAGGATCCTTCCTCAATTGTTCTCCACTTATTCATTAAGGCAGGGTCTCTCAATTGAACCCAGAGCTCATCATTTCAGTTAGTGTAGCTAGCCTGCTTGCTCTCAGCATCCCAATCGCTACATTCCCAGAGGTGAAATGAGGCTATAAGACTACATACGACATGTCATGTGCCACATGGTGTTTCCAGGAGTTCTGTGAGATGCTTTAGATATTCATCATAAGCTGGAGACATGAGTGTCATCAGCCTCATTTAATAGATGAAGAGACTGAGGCATGGGGAGGTTCAGTAACTTGAGAAGAGTGCACAGAAACTGAACAATGTGCTCAGAAACATACACCAGTCTTTCTTTTCTTAATTCAAAAGTACTATTTTTATTCATTTTATGAATGTAGGTTTTTGTTTACATGCATGTTTGTACATCATGTATGTGTCGTGCATGTAGAGGTCAAAAGAGGAAGTCAAATCCTTGGAACTGGAATCACAGGCAGCTCTGAGCTGTCTGGTTCCCTGAAACAGCAGTCAGTGTTCTTAACCTTGAGCCATCTCACCAGCCTGTATCTTCCATTTCTACCTCTATAGCTGGCCTGTGTCAGGTGACACAGAGATGAATGTGACTCTCTTACAGGCTCCACCATGTGGGTAATTCCAGAACAGAACCAAAGCTGGGTTTCAGAGTTTATCTTGCTTGGCTTCTCCAGTGACCCCACAACCAACAGCATCCTCTTCATTGTGTTCCTCCTCATCTACCTGAGCTCAGTCCTGGGCAATGGACTCATCATCCTGCTGATCTGCCTGGACTCACAGCTGCACACTCCCATGTACTTCTTCCTCTGTATACTCGCCATGTTGGATATGGGCTATGTCACCACCACCACGCCCCAGATGTTGGTGCATCTTCTTGCTCACTCTCAGACCATCTCCTTTGCTGGCTGCTGGATGCAGATGTATGTGTTTAGTGCCCTGGGTATAACTGAGTGCACCTTCTTTGTTGTCATGGCTTATGACAGATATGTGGCCATTTGCTTTCCACTGCATTATACTGTCATCCTCAACTGGGGACTGTGCATACGGTTGGCATCTGGGTCTTTAGTCTGTGGTTTCCTCTCTGCTTTGTTACATACGTTCTTCACCATGAGTCTGCCATATTGTGGGCCCAACAAGGTCAACCACTACTTCTGTCAAGGTCCTTCAGTGCGTAGCCTGGCTTGCATGGATACCCACCTCATTGAGATGGTAGACCTGATCTTGAGTGTTTTATTGGTTGTTACTCCAATTTCCCTCATTGTGGCCTCCTACATTCATATTGCTCTGGCAATTCTCAAGATCAAGTCCACCCAAGCCCGCTGCAAGGCTTTCTCTACCTGTGCCTCCCACCTGACTGTGGTTACATTCTTCTATGTTCCAGCCTCTTATATCTACATGAGACCCCACTCCAGTTATTCCCCTGAGCAAATCAAGCAGATCTCACTCTTTTACAATGTCTTCACAGCCTTGCTCAATCCTGTGGTCTACAGTCTGAGGAACAAAGACATTAAAACGGCATTTCTCAAGGTGATTGGGCATAGTATGGTGGACTGCTGATCCAGGATCCAACAGAAGCTGGAGTAGAATATATTATTTAAAGAAGGTACAGTGTCTTTTTTTATGTAACTGTCCTGTGCATTTGAACCAACATAGTACTAAACAGTAGGTAGACAAACCATTGTGAAACCAAGGTGGCTGTATTTGTTAACAGGCTACTTTAAGTAAGATACAACACCAAAAACCTCAATAATCTTTGTGGATTTTAACTGAAAATGCACATTTGTTACTCCTGTTGTTAGCTGTAGGTTGGGAGTGACCTTCTCTTCTCTCACATCCACCTTGAATATTTAGCTGTTATGAGGACTACACTTTTCTATAACAGAAGAAAGGAGCATGCACAAAACTCATGATGACTCACTGCTTCTCAAAAGTGACATATTGTTTACATCCATTCCACTTATTACCACAAATTATGTGGTCAACCCTAGTAGTAAACCACTTAATGCTATTTTCTTCATACCTAGAAGCAATTAGGATCACATGGAATAGTCTGGTATATATCGTTTCTCTACCATGGCCAGTAAATAACAGAGATAATGTAACCTATCATTGTACCACAGAAACAGTATCATACATGAAAGCAAAGAGGAACATTGACCATATTTAATGTAAGTGACATGGTAATGGAAACTGTTGAGTGTCAAGCAATATTAACAAAGTAGTATATATAAACAGTATGTGCTACCAACACAAAAATAAGTCAATAGTATGCCTAACCTGTGAAACTTAGATATGTGACTTTGTGCATGAAATCAGTGTGGTTTGTGAGCAAATATGGTGAACTGCACATTGTATTCTCAAAGAAACAAAACTCGACGTTAAGGTCCTGGGTTCTCATCTCAACTTTGCTGACTTTGTTAGTATATGAATGATTTTGGCCAAATCACTTTGCTTGGATTTCAATTTATTAATCAATAAAATTAGCACCTTAACTGTGTCTCCAAAGCCTGCTTGGACTCTGGGGGTCTCCATTCTCTTCTCTGTGTTCTCTCCCATGTGGGTACATGGTAAGAAGGTAGCTGTCAATGAACTAGGAAAAGGGAAGGAATGCTCAGTAGATGTTGCTCATGCTGCCAGATGACCTCAGAGATGGTGGCTAATCTTGTTTGTCAATGTTGCGAGACAGAAAATTTATAATCACATTTCTCAGTGTACCTGTTGGGTGTTTCCACAGACATTGGGCATGTGGGTCAATCACCCAAAGGGCAATGTATTTCTAGCTAGCTCTTACATCAAACCATATTAGCCTGGAAGGAATCTACAGGTCATCCTCTGAGGAAACAAAAGCAAAACCTCTTTTCCCAAAGCAACACATCATTAGACCCAAATTTTGAAGTCAAGATAACTTTAAAATATTTATGTTGGTTTAGCTAGTAGCCCGTAAAATGAAATGTCTCTCTGTACTAGCTCATTCACAGTCAAAAAATTCAAACAAAACACAATAATATACATAATCCAGACTCTGTTTATTTTCCATGTTTGCATGGTTTATTTTTCTTTACTCCTTTAATCTATGACTGACTTATTCTGTCTCTTTAAAGACTGTTTTATTTATTTATTTTAAAAAACCATTTACTTCTTTTTATAACTATTTCTTCTCTCTCCCAAGCCTACATACATTTATCCAACACTGTGACCCATTTAGATGTCTTTTCCATCTGGATTTGTCTTTATTGTCTTCAGCTGTAATTGTTTTTTGACCAGAAGTGCTTTTCTTTTTAAATGCTAAGTTGGTGTGGTTAGGACCAACTCCATAGCACTGCCTGTTTGCTCTGCCCAGTCCAACATGGCAGATGCATGTTCACTGTCCCTGAGAGCCATGCACATTGCCCCAGCTCCAAGGTTGCAGCGGGTCTGTGTCACCATTAAGCAATTGTAGCATGCTGCTCACAGACCCCCATTTAAGTGCTCAGCCTCCTGAAAGAGCCAAAGTTGTCCCTGCAACTAGCACAAACCAGGAACCTGCCTTTTTGAAATGTGTGTGTGTGGGGGGGGTACTGCTAATGCTGAATCAGAAAGACCTCTCTGAAAGGAGCTGCAGCACCCCTGTTTGCCGCCAGCAAATAGAGCCCATCTGGAAAAAAATGCCAGCTACCAAGAAGCTGTGCTAAACTCTGTTCTTTTGTGTCTAGAATTCCTTTCCAAGCTTTCTCAGGTTTTTTTTTTAGATTTATTTATTAATTATGCATACAGCATTCTACTTGCATGTGTCCCTGCAGGCCAGAAGAGGCTTTCTCAGGTTTTATGTGGATGTAGTCAGCCTCACATTGGGCACGATTCTATAGGTGGGGGCTGCTCATTTGTTCCCAGCTTTCCAGACACAAAATAATCACACAGAAACTATATTATTTGCAATACTGTTTGACCAATAGCTTCAGTGTATTTCAGCTAGCCCTTACATCTTAAATTAACCCTTTTTTATTATTTTATATTTTACCACAGCTTGTAGTTTACCAGTACCAGTGCATGGCTTGCCTCTTTCTTCTCTGGTGGCTACATTATGTCTCACTAACTCCACTTATTCTCTCTCTATATCATTTCCACCCTGTCTATATTCTGTTAAGGCATTGACCAAAAGCAGCTTCTTTAGTAACCAATGGTATTCATAGTATACAGATGGGAATCCCACATCAGGGCAAGATCTTCCCTGCATATAGGTGGCACTCTCTAATGGCTGGGAGCCCAGATGGAACAAAAAATTAAAAGACAAGCAGCAGACAAGCTTTATTTTTCTTGGGTGGGTGTGACCTATACTATTTTTTGTCATACCCTGCAGATACCAGACTTCAGCTGTTTTAGTCTTCAAAGTGCATTCACACGGGCACTTCTTAGCCTATTTCACTGTAGACCTCTGAGCTGATAGATTTATAAAACAAATCCAAGGTAAGTGTTGTTTCCACCAGCAACAAGATATGAGCTGGAAACACACATCAAATCACTTGTTTAGAAATGAGGATGTAGTCTGTTAAGTGAATGGACAGGGTTCTCTGATAGGGGAGAACGGAGGACAGAAGCATGAATATCAAGAGCGAACAAGTAAGGTCTTGAAGTTAAGGAACTTGTGTTTAGCTGATACTTATGGGTGAGAAGGACCTGGTTATAGGAAGAGCAGAAGCAACAAGGATAAGTCTAATTTAGGACATGGCTTCGCCTTGTTCAAATAGCTGAGAGCTGTGGGGAGCGGTGGTACACATCCCAGCACTGTAGAGGCAGAGACCAGCTGATCTCTAAGACTTTGAGGCCAGCCCAGTCTGCATACAGAGTTCTGGGCCAGCCAGGGCTACACACTGAACACTCCCTCCTGCCTCCTCCCCCCTCCCACATGCACATTCACACACACATGCTGAAGGAAGGCCCGCATAGGCATGTAGAGTATGTAGGAGAGGCAGAGATGAATCACAGGACAGGGCAGAAGAAGGATCCATGAGGATCTTGAGATGCTGATTGGAGGCATGCTGTACTCTGAGGAATGATAACCTCTGGTGGGGAATATTATGTTAAGGTGTCGTACTTTTGTTTGTATTTCAGTTGTTTAACTCTGTGAAGCTGTGATTCTTTGCCTGTCTAGAACACCTGATGGTCTAATAAAGATCTGAATGGCCAATAGCAAAGTAGGAGAAAGGATAGCTGGAGAAGGCAAGCAGAGAGAATATACAGAAGGAGAAACCTGGAAAAGAGTAGAGGTGGCCAGAGAAGGAGAAGGACATCAGGGGCCAGTCATCTAGCTACACAGAAATTCACAGAGTAAGAGTAAGATTTGCAGAAGTAAGAGAATAGGAAAAGCCCAGGGGCAAAAGGTAGATGGAATATGTAACTCAAGAAAATCTGGCAAGAAACAAGCCAAGCTAAGGCCAGATAATTATAACTAAGAATAAGCCTCCATGTGATTTATTTGGGAACTAAGTGGTGGGTACCCCAAAAGAGTCAAAAGAATAAAAACCATCATACTACAAATATCCAATATAGGGATGACTTTAGGAGGAATGACTGGGAAGAGGGGGATCAAATGCTGGGACTCTCAAGGGACTCAGGATGTGTAAATGAAGGATCTCGCCCTTAAAGAGCTACAATGAATGTGGAGCACCTAAGAAGGACTCTGCATAGGAACCCTGGGAGGAGTGGCCTATAATGATTATGCTGCTGGAGAGAGAGCTGGGAAAGAGTGGACTGGGGAGTCAAGCAGAGAAGAGCAGATGACTGGTGAGAGATGGTGCTTCTGGGATACGCATGGGTGGAGAGTTTCTGACTAGACTTCAATTTGCAGCCTTGGATATTGTCATGGAAACCTGCACTCTGCACATACAGCCACCTGCTTGATGCCCTCAAATCCTTTAGATCAGCTAGCTGCTGTGTGGATTCATTCACAAGGGTCCCTGCATGGTTCCTGAGGTCTGCAAGGTCATACATAAAAGTTGTTCTTTCTGCAAACTCCACTCACTGTGAAGGCCTCTGCTCTGGCTACTACTCAATGCACCTTCTTCGTTGTCATGGCTTGTGACAGACAAGTGGCCATTTGCTATCCGATTCATTATAGTGACATCCTCAACTGGGGACTGTGCATATGGTGAACAGCTGGGTCTTTAGTCTGTGGTTTCAACTCTGCTTTTTTACATACGTTCTTCACCATGAGTCTGCCATATTGTGGGCCCAACAAGGTCAACCACTACTTCTGTGAAGGCCCTGCAGTGTGCAGCCTGGCTTATGTGGATACCCACCTCATTGAGAAGGTGGACCTGGTCTTGAGTTTTTTGTGGTTGATACCCCAATTTCTCTAATAGTGACCTCTTATGTTCATATTGTCCTGGCAATTCTGAATATTGAGTCCACCCAGGGCTGCTGCAAGGCTTTCTCTATCTGTGTCTCTCACATGACTGTGGTCACACTCTTCTGTGGTCCAGCCACTGACATCCACATGAACTCCAACTACTCCCCTGAGTGAAACAAGCAGATCTTTCTCTTTCACAGTGGCTTCACAGCCTTGCTCAACCCTGTGGTCTACATTCTGAGGAACAAAGACATTAAAGAGGGCATCTCAAGGTGATAGGGCATGGTACGGTAGACTACTGAACAAGGATTCAGGATTGGCCAGAGTGGAGTATTTTAGAAAAAGGGACCGTGTCTGTATTTATGTAACTCCCTGTGCATTTGAACCAACACAGTACTTGATAATTGGGACAAACCACTGTGAAACCAAGGTGACTGTCTTGATTGACAGGCTACACTAAGGTACAATTCCAAACACCACAGTAATCTTACTGGATTATAGCTCCAAAGACTCATCTGTTCATCATGTTTGTAGTTGTAGGTTGGGAGTGACCTTTTTACTTTCACATTCATCCTGAATGTCACCCTAGAACAGAAGGGAAGATACAGTGGACAATCTCACAATGGCGCAGCTTCTCAAGACTGACCTGCGTCTCTCACCACACATTCTTTGAACAAAGCAAGTAGTGTGGCCCAGCCTGACAGCAGGGGATGGAAAGCGTTCTTTATAAGAAGAAGCAATATATGGTCTACGGTCATGGTCTGATAGGATGTTTCCTGTGCCTAGAAACCAGGAAATCATGTGCAGTATGTAACCTGGTTTAGTCCCCAGAAAACAGCAGCATACTTATAAACTAACACAAAACATGCAAACTGGATAGCATGATAGTAGAGACAGCAGAAGGCTGAGGCACTGTACTCTAAGATGCACAGTGCATGTTGTCAGGACAGATAAGATGATAGTTTGTGGAACAGAACCAAAGCAGCTAAGAGAGCAAACCTCACACATAACTTCAGTGTGGTCTGTGGAGAAGCACAATGGCCTCTTCTGCCACATGCTGCAGTGCTGGAACTGAAGGGAGCAGGGTTCCCATCAAACCTTCCAACGTCTGCTCCAATACTCAGGCTGCACCCAAGGGCAGGCTCCTCTGTTGACTGCTGACTACTGGTTCCCTTTCTGCCCTTTGAAAGTGGTGGGTATGGATCACCTCTCATCTTCAGAGTAGCTCTGACCTGACCAGAGAAAATTCCTCTCTGATTCCGTGCCTGTGCTATTCTTTCCTAATGAGGCCTCAGACCCTCCAGTTTTATTTTGTGGTCACATATTTTTGCATTATGGGTACACTCCATTCATAGTCAGTACTCATTGCTATTGTTTACTTATAAATGTGCTTTTTCAGAATTCTCACATATCCTCAGCTAGCCTGGAATTTTCACATTCCTGAAGTAACCTTGAATTTTTGGTCTCCCTGCCTCTGCCTCCCCAGTGCTGTGGTTATTTTGATGGGTCACCAAACCTCAGAGAGGTTTTGTTTCTTTGATGATGTCCTTTGTAGTGTAAAAGTTTTCACTTTGGTAAATAAAATTAATGCTTTTTTTTTTTTAGACTGATTCACCTCATGTAGCCCTGCCAGGCCTAGATCTCACTAGACTGATCACGCTGGCCTTGAACTCACATAGATCCTCCACCTTCTGACTCAGGAGTTCTGGGACTAAAGGCATACGCCACCACTCATGGCCAAGTTCTTTTCTCTCTTGTTATTTTGAAATATACCCAAGAAATTGTTTCTTGATCCCATGTCATAAAAATTCATTCCTGTGTTTTGCTTTTAAAGTTTCTTTTATGGTTCAATACATTCTGAATTAATTTTGTGTATGGTGGTGGTAATCCTGAGATTTGCATGAGAAAAAAAATTTGAACCAAATTTGAAGCAACCTTTAATTAAATACTGACCAGGATAGACTTTGCTCAGGACCACTCTCTAGAATTCCCAGTGAGTAGCCCCAAGACACTTGTTTAGGGGCCTTTAAATACAAAATCTTATGGCCACCATAGTTCCCCATGTGGTTTTGATATTTTTCAGAGCAACACCTCCAACATCCCAGGACATAACCTGGTCTTTGAGTAGGTAGGGCTTACTGATTAGCTTTGGGTCTCACATTTCATCCCTTGAGTTGTATTCTGGATCAAATCCTTAAGTTTATGAAGGGTACTTGTTTATATTTGGATCTAATAACCATCAGCTTAATGGCACCCAGACAGGAATTATTATTAGTTAAAGTATCAATGATACAAGAGCCAACAATAATTAGAAGAAGCAGAAGGGCCAAATGCCCTGTGATGGCTGACATCACAGTTATTATCTAGAAGGAGGCTGGAAATTGATGGGGTCCCAGCCATTTATTTTATCTCAGGTCTCATTTTTGTAATTTTTTTTGTATATCCAGAATATAATCCTTAATGATTTATATAGAAATAATAACTTACTCTTAAAGACATATAATACCTTTTTATTCTGTACTAATCAAGCCAAATGCCCTATAATATTATAGAATTGTTGAGGACTGGCCTCAACAAAAATACTTCTTACCAGGGTAGAGAATTGGGAAAATAAAGATAGAAACCACAAAATAGTACCAGAAGGGAGTTTCAGGGATTATTCAGATCCTGAAAATCACCTGCGTTTACATTTCCACAGTTTTTATACCAAATGTAATCTGGGGGAGAAGGTAACAAAGGCTTCATTAACATGACAGCATGAGACTTCCTATTATCAGCATTCTGTTGCCTAGGTAGCAAGATGGCTCAAGTCATGTTTACTCACCTACACTTGGTCACATAGGCAGAAAACAGCCCCTCCCCTGGTGACCTCATAGACACCAAGGAAGAAGCAGAAGTACATTGGCATATCCCAATCATCTGTAGGGATGTTGCTGAGCTATCTTAACTTCAAAAAGTGGCCAGGTTGCTACCCCATGAGCTAGAAGGTGTGATTAAGCGTTGTTATTCCCCAAACTCTCTGACAGTCAGATAAGGTGTGAAATGGGTCTGCTTTTCTTGGCCCCCACAATTCTTCCCTTTTTATTAATTTTAATAAACTCTGTGCTTTTGCAATAGGACAGATGATTGTGTCTGCCTTAGGTGAAGACTTCCTCACGTTCTCATTTTCCTAGACTTACATGTTTGTTGTAGGAACAGGCATTCTAATTATGTGAGTCCCTTTCTTAGGTGCCTAGGAGGAAGAAGATTCAAACCCATCATTGACTTCCAACCTCTGCAAACAAAAAAGGATTAAAGGAGAGAAAAACCTTGAGACAGTGTGCCTGATCTAATGGGAGCTCACCAAATCCAGCTGGACCGGGACTGAACTAGCATGTGATCAAACTGGACTCTCTGAATGTGGCTGCCAATGGGGGCGGACTGAGAAGCCATCGATAATGGCACTGGGACCTGTCTATTCTGCATGTATAGGCTACCCTCCTCATTTGAAGAGGGGCTTCAGTCACTCCTTATAGTGAGTCCTTCTTCCCCTGAGGGGAAGGTTTAGGTCTCAGTTCTCAGGTGCAATATTTTAATCAAAATGAGTTCTGTGTCCAAAAAAGTAAAACAGTCAAATGTTCAGTCTGTTCAGCTCCAAGGTAAACAGGATTCAGACTGTAGCAAGTTGTAGTCAGGAATCACAGCAGCTGCAGCAGGGCCTTAGTAGTGGTTTGGGTCCAGAGTGTCTGGACTCAGCCCAGTGTCCTGCAGTGCAGACTGGTGGCAGCAGGTCAGCCTAAGTTTGGTCCCATGGATCAGGCACTCCTCTCTGTGGGGCAGCGACCATGGGCTCTCACTCCAGCTCCTCCGTGGGAGCATTATCAGCTATAATGTCATCGGGACAGCCACTCCTTTACTGTATACGCAGTCCTTTCATCCAGTTTTATTTTTTTCTGTGGAAAAAAAGCGCAAACACATCCTCAATCCCAAATTAACACAGAGTCAGGTCTTTTTTATAATCCAGTGCAAGAGTTTTTCACCTTGCCTCAGCAAAGGTCACTTTGGTGCCATCATGCAAAAATCTGTCTGCAGCAGATTGTTCATGTACATCCATAAAAGGTGCATGACTTATGGCAATTTGTGACGATTTTTAATTCTCCTGTTTTTATCCTTTTAAGTTGTTTTCAAGGCGCTATGGGCATGCTTCACAATTCCTTTTCACTATTAACAACATATGCAGCTCTACCATTGGAAGAACCATCTATAAAATTTAGCATAACATCCTATAAGGAATCTTTTGCTACAACTTTAGGAAAAATAAAGGAATGCAGCTGTGTAAACTGCAGCAACGGGTCAGCTGGGAAAAGACTGTCAATCTGGCCTTGAAACTGAGCAAACACAATTGCCCAAGAATCACTATTTTGGAATAACCACTTAATTTGTTGCTTAGTATAAGGAACATTGCTCATAGCCGGTTCCTTGCCAAAATATCTACTAGATTCGATACTGCTCTTCTGTGCTAAGCTGCCATACCCAGATCATATTTGAGTCTCTATTACATCAGATCCAATGGTCAGAAAATGCAGAGATAATTTCTCAGCCCTGCTGATAAGCAGTCAGAGAAACAGCACAGTCGGCTCACTCTTTCAAGAACACTCAGAAACCAACCTGCCATGGCAACATCTATAAATTCAAAACAGACAGACAAAACTTTCCTTACCTCTTCCAGGGCTGTAATTTTGGGGTGGAGTGCCTTTGTAGCTGCCCCTGAATCCAATTCCCACAGGCACAGTGCTGCTGAGGAGGAGCTGGCCCCTGGCTTCCCTGCCGGAACCCAGGGTTTTTCAAAGCTGCCCACCAGCCCCAGGCATTCCATTCTGCCCCTGACACACACGGTCATTGAATCCCGTGCCCGCAAAGCTCTGCCACTTTAGGAGTGACCTTTGGAGCAGTGTATCAGTTCTGTCGTTTGTCTATCCAGCCACCCTCAGTCAGAATATATAGCAAAAAGTGCATGTACAAGACAAGACATGGTCGAAGTAAGAACAGAAAACAGAGACAAATGGCAAGAGAGAACACAAGACAGTGACATTTAATAACTGGCTCTCTCTGTTTCAGAGGTCCACCAGTTTGACCAAGAGAAGGTCTCCTTGTGTTCTTGTACAACCCAGGTGCTTGGAACCCATCAGAGGCTGGGCCTTTCCAAGTTTCCTCAGCTCCCAAATCCATGCTAAGCCTGTCCAAACCTTCAACTTGGCTCCCAGTGTCATGGAATGTCCCTATGATTGCCAAGCTCTGTTGTCAGCCTAGGCATTGGAGCCCTGCTGATGAACACCCAAGTGCTGGCCCCTCTGATATGTTCAAACATATTGGCCTCTGCTATCACCAGGGGTTCCTCAGGCCTCCAAGATCAGAACAGAGAATCTGGTGGCTCTCGTTGAATTCTCAGTTAACCAGAACTTACCAGTGGGTCATGGGACATATCCATTTGCCCTGACTGGGGGATCACAGACCTGAGCAGGTCCTCCATGTTCCCAGATAGAGTACTCCACAACCAGAATCCAGAAACCAGGCATAGGAAAGTGGCATAGGATGCTAGCTTTAAAAAGGAATCCATGACATACCAAAATGGAGTCCATAAAAACTCTTGCTATCTCCTTTTCCCAGCATGGCTGTTCAGGACTGGGGAGGGTTCCCAGAGCCAGAATGAAGAGTCTAGCTCCAGAATTTCAGGTGTGATGGTCTTTATTTTCTCACCGGGGGTCTCCAAACATTAATCCTGAGATCCACAAGAGAAAAACCAGTTGCACACTTTTGAACCAAATTTGAAGCAACTGTTTATTAAATACTAACCAAGATGGACTTTGGTCAAGAATTCCCAGTGAGTGGCCACAAGATAGTTGTTGTGGTGGCTTTTCAGGAAAAAAACAATACAGGCACCGTATTTGCCATGTGGCTTTGATATTTTCCAAGAACTACAACTCCTAGAATTCTAGTAATTTACTTGGTCTTTGGAAAGGTGGGGCTAACATCTCTCTCTCTCTGTTTCTCTCTCTCTTTCTCTGTGTGTATACATAGATATATACTATATATACATATATAAATATGTTTTAAAGGATAAAATGCTTTTGTATCCTTTATCATTTTTTTTCATTGATGCCCAAAATAACCTAGGTACCAAGGTACTGGGTCATAAAGTTGCATCATCAAATGTCAGTGTACACAGAGATATCTCTAGCAGTTCATGACAGCTCAAATAGGTTTGGGAAGTGACCCAAGTGGTCTACTCCAGATACATCCCTTCCAAAGCCTGAGCCTGTGGTCCCCAAGGGTAGTTCCCTAAGGCAGATTGAGGAAGAGGAGCAAACTCATGCTAATTACACATGGTTCTATGTGACATGTGTGTCCTACCTGATAGTGGCCAACAGAGCACTGTGTCCTGTTTCAGGATATGCCTGAAACCAGTGATGAAAAGAAACCCTTCCAGGGGCCAGAACACTATCCATGACATTTGGTTTAGAAGAAATATCTTCCAGAAAAGAGTCTATATTGATGAGTGCATTGTTGCCCATGGGTTACTTACATGGTCATTAACATCTTTGGAATAGTGATGTGGGAGTTCCCTCTGTGTGCTGCTTGTATTGGTTAATGAATAAAGAAACTGCTTTGGCCTGATAGGGCAAAGCTTATTTAAGCAGAGAAGACAGAACTGAATTCTGGGAGGAAGAAAGCAGAGTCAGAGAACTGCCATGGAGCTGCCAAAGTCAGACATGCTGACTCTTTCCTGGTAAGCCACTGTCACATGGCCATATACAGATTAATAGAAATGGGTTAAATCAAGATGTGAGAGTTAGCCAATAAGAAGCTAGAGATAATGGGCCAAGCAGTGATTTAATTAATAAAGTTTCTGTGTGGTTATTTCGGGGCTAAGCTAGCTGGGCAGCCAGGACAAACAAGTGGCCCTCTCCTTGCAACAGAATATAATAGTAAAATTGGAGAGAATGAGTGTGGAGAGATCTGTGGGTAGCCTTCTTAGAAATAGAAAGAATGTTAACATGTTTCTGTCTCATGTGGCTCCCCATCAAAGGTATCCTCAAGAGGAAAATCTTACATCACTTCCCCTTTTCTGTTTAAATAAAAAAGGTTTTAACTTTAAGATAGTAAAATTACATAAAACAATTATCAAGCAAGAATTACAGTTATATCTATTTTATCTTTTATCATAACTAAGGAAAACTATAAATTCTTCAACTCCAGCAAAGACTCCAGAAGGATATATACCAAAGTAAACAGGAAGTGCATTATAAGCAACTTCTGAAACTCTAGAATTGTCAGAAACATCTCACTGCCTGGACAGTCACCCAAAGTTCTTCTGCACAATTGGGGCATCCATCTTCAGTCTACAGGCCCATAGTACCCAGCAAACCTTTCTACAAAGCAGGAAATTTCAAAGACAGTTCTGCCTATATCAGCAGTTTGTCAGTCACTTTTTTCTGTGTCCTGCAGAATGTCTAGCAGACTCTTTCATGAAGCAGGAACCCCAAAGGATTGTCTTACCTTTAGGCAAGGTTAGCAGTCACTTCTCTATGGGTCCTGCATGTCCAGTTCATCAAGCAATCCAGGCAAGAGCAGTTTCTTACCCAAATGGCTAATCAACTCCATAAGGAACCTCTTTGATAACCATCTTCCTCTTGAAGTAATTGGTGCCACCAGGAGCAGATGTCTCTCATTGTCATGAAAAGTCCTAAGTTCTTAAACATTTTAAACGCCATATTCTGAAGGTCTCTGAAAGATTTGAAGAATATCTATCTAACTGAAATATATCTCTAACTAACATGACTACAAGCTTGACTATTATAGATGATTATCTATTTACCTATATTTCTTAATTATACATTGCATTTTTAAGTGAGCTGCACAAACATCTTATCAAGAGGAGAAATATATATATAACAAAATTGACCTTAAATTTGTATCAATAAACCAATATCCACAACAATGCAGAATATCCATCTCTATAGCATATCCCCCTTTAAATATAAAGAAATATTTATAAACAGTATTTGGGAATATGGGTGTTAGTTTTCTCCAGACTGCTTTCTGCTGTTTATTGGGCAAAGCAATTTTTAAGGGGTGTTAAAGGGGTCTTGGTCCATCAAACCATACTAGTCTAGAAGCAATCCACAGGTTCTTATCCTCTGTGAAAACAAAAGAAGAACCTCTTTTCCAAAGCAACATATCCTTAGACTCAAATTCTGAAGTAAAGATACCTTTATAATATACATGCTGGTTTAGCTTAGCAGCCCATACAGTGAAATGTCTCTCTGTACTTAACTCCTTTACAGTCAAAAAGTTCAAATAAGACACAATAATATACATAATCCAGACTGTCTGTGTATATTCCATCTTTATGTGGCTTGTTTTTACTCTATTACTTTTTAAATATTTATTTAATTATCTTTACTACCTTAATCTATGACTGTCTCTTTAAAGACTTTGTTTTATTTTTTAAATTATTTATTTCTTTTCCAACTCTCTATACTCTTTTTCTTCTCTCTCCCAAGCCTACATACAATTATCCAACAATGTGACTTGTTTAGAGATCTTTTTTGTCTGAATCTGTCCTATTGTGTATCTGTAATTCTTTACTGTCCAGGAGCACTTCTTAAAATACTAAGCGCTTCTTAAAAATTTAAGCTGTGGTTTACCGGGGAAATAAGGCAGTGCCTGCTTGCCCCACCCAGTCCAGCATGGCGGAGCTGCTCGCCACCTCTGCCTCCAAGAGCCATGCACAGTTCCCCATATCTAGGCACACAACTGGTCAATGTTGCCACCAAGCAAGCCATAGCATGTAGCTCACAAACCCTATTCAAATGTTCAGTTTCCCAAAAGAGTCAGAGTTCATGCTAGCAGCATGGCCCACAGCTGGGAAGCTAGCATTTTAAAATGGCAGGGCTTTCTTTTTCTTGCTACCACTGAGTCAGGAAAACCTTTCTTAAAGGAACTGCAGTATGACACCAGCAAACAGCAAGAAGCTGTGTTGAACTCTTTATTTTTGCATCTAGAATTTCTTTTCAATCTCTCTCAGGTTTTTAAGTGGATTTAGTTGGCCACATTGGCACACCATTTTGTTGAAAAGAGACTGCTTGTTGGTTCCCAGCCACTCCGCCCCAAAATAATCACACAGAAACTACATTATCTAAAACATTGCTTGGCCCATTAGCTCTAGCTTTTTATTGCTAACTCTTACATATTAATTTAACCCATTTCTATTAATCTGTGTATCACCACATGGCTGTGGCTTACCAGGTAAAGTTCTGGCATCCATCTCTGGTCGTTACATGGTTTCTCTCTGGCTCCACCTCCATTCTCCCAGCATTCAGCTTAGTTTTCCTCACCTAGCTCTATTTCCCTATAGCCCTGCTATAGGCCCAAAGCAGTTTCTTTATTTATCAGTGGTAATCACAGCATACAGATGGAAATACCATATCAGAGAGGGTATGAAGAATTAAGTGGATGGGATGGCATTCTCTGCAGACACCTTTCCCCCTTCCCTGTCCATCCTCTTACTGCTTTCCATGGTCATCTTCACTTCCTTCTCCAGATACAAAACCAGAAAACTTCTGAAATATTCATCTCACCAAATGAGTTAATTCTCATATGGTCCATTAATGAGGCATTGTCATCTGGGGGCCAAATAAGGAGTCCCTGCTTATGAGACCTGCTGCCTTCAACTTTCTCCAAGATCACTATCTTCTCCTTTAGACCTTTGAGTCCTTCTGGTGCAGAATGAAATCTCTAGAGTTTGACTTTTCTTCATGCTGACCTCTGGGGTGATCCCATGACCCCTGTGGAGTAGGCCCAGCTCTAAGCAGCAGAAGCATTTTGGTTAGAGCAGAGGTAGAGCCATTATCTTGAACTCTCACATTAAGCATATGAGAGGCATGGTAGATTCAGCCTCACCCAAGAGGCAAGTGGCCAGGCCTTGGAGTTGGTTCAACTTTTCACAAGTTGGGTGACCTTTGTCAAATCGCTCATGTCTTCTGTGTGACTATTCATTTATCTGTGCAATGGGCATGTAGGATGATGTTTGACAATCTCTTGGGGCTTCAATCCTTAAAAAACCAAGGTGTACAGTTCCTGTGGCAGCCATGAGGCTTGGATATGTCTGCCTACCCTTTTGTGTCCTCACTCAGAAATTTGTAATATTCCCCCATCCTCACATTTTTTTAATCTCCTCTGTCTTTTTCTTTGACAGATCTCAAATATACCTTCTGTGAGACTTTGGTCTTTTTTACTGTTTCAAAGATCTGTCCTTATGTGGGATGTCCTTCAGCATATGTTTTGCTTTTATGGGTTAATGAATAAAGCTGTTTTGGTCAATGGCTTAACACAGTAAAGTCAGTCAGAAAATCCAAACAGAGATAAATAAAGAGAGTAAGTGGAATTAGAGAGATGCCATGTAGCTGCCGAAGGAGGCAGATACCATGAAGCTGCCCAAGAAGTAAGAGGTAACAAACCATGAGCCTGTGGTAAAATACAAAGTACTAGAAATGGGTTAATTTAAGATGTAAGAGCTACCCAGAAATATGCCTGAGTCATCCACCAAATAGTATTGTAATTAATGTAGTTTCTGTGTAATTATTCATGTCTGGTAGGCTGGGTAACAAATGAGCAGCCACTGCTTACATGTTTCTATAATGTGATTGCTTTCTAACATGTTGCTGACATGGATGTCTAGCTCAAATGATGTGTATGCACACACACACACACACACACACACACACACACACACACACACAAGCATGTACCAACATTGGCTTCTGTCTCTTGGGGTTCAACCAATAGATCTATAATAAAATAACCAAAACTAAACCCAACAGAGCCAGGGTGGCTGTTTCTATATGTGACACTTAATGGGTTTTGTCTGCTTCACTTTGAACCTGGAAGAATCTCTCCTGGACTCAATTTCCTCTCAGAGCTGATGAGGAACAACAACAGGAGTAAGAAGAGTTGGGGTCAGAGCTGTGGAACAAGGCTTAACAACAGCACTGCAGGGGCCAAGGTGCTTCAGATTAGTGCTGATTGCCAATTACTAAGGTGTGAATACACCCATCATGGTCAATGCCATGGTTGCAGCACACGCCACTGAACAGCAGTTGAGATTACATGTCATTATACAATGTTTCAACCAGAAAGGCACCGCACTAAACAGTTGCTAGAACACAGAGCACAGGAAAACAGAGTTGCTCCTCAAGATGTCTGGAGTTCGGAGATGTTGTTGCCTTTACTTTTTTTAATGCTATGATTCAAACTCTAGCCCCAAGCATTCTAGCCCCTTATTAATCATCACTCTCAGCAGGAAGGCATTATCATCCAGTTTTCTCCTTCTGAATTCTTAGGAAACCAAGACACAGACAGAAGATAGGGATGAAAATATGAGGTTCACCAGTACTCACTGTAGGGTGCTGACATCATCACATTTTATTCCTCTAGCCAGCCTAGAAAGGAAGAGATTACTATTGGAATTCTACAGAAGATGCAATGAAGGCAGAATGACAGCAAGTTCAAGAGAACATGCTCCAGAGTTGGATGCATTTGGACACAAGTCCTTATTTGAATCCAAGAGACACGAGCCCCTTGGAGAGTTTTCTCACTCCACTGTAATAGGGATGTCACTGCTAACTCACATGTTACTATGTTATGGTTGATTAGTGTGTTTACGTGTATCAGCATTTTATGTATACATATATAGCCAAATATATACACATACATATGTATATATGTATGTATAGCACATGCTTTCCTTGTCCCTGGGGAGGTCAGAAAAGGGCACCAGATCCTCTAGAACTGGAGATATAGATTGTTGTGAGCTGCCATGTTAGGTGCCAGGAACCAAACTGGGTGTTCTAAAAGAGCAGGAAATCCACTTCTGCTCATAACCACCCTCCAGGCCCTCTTGTTGTTGACTCTTCATTAGCACCAGAGTGGATGGGTAACTGTTGCAAGTCTTTTTCTGTCCTTGCAGCTGGCTCCCTAATCCTGACATGAAGATTTATTATTAATTATGAAAACTTGGCCAATAACTTAGGCTTGCTCCTAACTAGCTCTGATAACTTAACCCATATCTTTTCATCTGTATGCTGTCACATGGCTCATGGTTGTTATCTGTCCTCTTAAACGTCTTGCTTGTTCTCTGTCTGCACTTCTTCTCAGCATCATCTCAGCTCCAAAAATCCTGCCTAGCTCTTAGCCATTCAGCTCTTTATTGAACTAATCTGAATGACACATCTTCATAGTGTACAAAAAGACTATTCCACAAGAGATAACTTGCTTGTATATTACACAGCAGAGAACAAAGGACTTTGATTGTCCCAAGGTAGTTGAGGAAGGAAGAGGAGTGTGACTCTAATGTGCTCTCATTGAGTGTCAGGGCTCAGGATTTTGGCAGTAAAAGAGGAGTCAGAATGAGAACTTAAACCCTTGACCTGTATATCAGGTGATCATGTCCCACCTCCTCATCTTTGATCTTCTGTTATTCCCCAATAAGTCTAGAAAAGGGAGCAGGTCACCACTCCTCCTCCTGTGGGTTGTCTCTGCCTGCCTTTCCCCCAAGAGACTCCCTGTAGTTCTCTTGTTGACAGTATTCAGGGATCATCTTAGTATCCCTATTGGGAACAGAAATGGTCCTTCCCTAGCTCCTCTTGGGAGGTTCAGAGAGGAGGCAGTGTCATAAAACCTCAGCAGCTGGTCCCACTGGGAAGAGGTGAAAATGTCTGACCTTGCCTTTGTTAAGCAGGATTTTATAGTCACCATCTTCAGGTGTCAGGGCTGGTCTACTTGCATAAGAAGCAAGAGATTCATCAACTCAAACTCTACAGCAGCTTGGAATTTCTCTGGAGATTGAGCTACCTAGAATCCCAACTCTCTGGACTCAGCTGCTTTATGGGGCTTCCTCACAGGAGTAAGAAACACTCAGCGACACAGTCCCTGGATTATAAGTGGTGAGAAGGTCCCTGGTGTTTGGCCTGTGGATGGAGTTCAGGCAAGTGGATCTAGAGATAATAATTTGTCCAGCCGTCCATCTCCAGGTCCCCTGCCCATACATATCTAACTGCCATGATCTCTTCCCTCATTTCCTGCTCCTCTTTACTCTCTTCTCAACCTTGTGTCTTTACTTCCCTTTTTTTCTTTCTCCGTTTATTAATGTAATAAATATTTATAGTCAGTTTTTCTGCTTTTTGTGGGCAGAGCAATCATGATTTTGTTTTGTTTTTTTGGGGGTAGGGGCCGTGAGTTTGCGCTAGCCTCATTTGGCCTCCTACTTGCTATATAGTTGAGTATTTCCTTAGACTCCTCATCCTCAACCTTCCAGATGCTGGCTTCCTAGGTTGGGGCTGCACTGTGTAGCTTTTTCTGGCTTGGAACTCAATTCTGATGTCTTTGTGATGTTGGGCTCACAGCCTTGGGCCAGCATCCCTGATGTGTCACTGTAGGTGAAGTCATTGACCACTGGACTGGGAAACTATAACAGGCTGTGAATTACTAAATAGTGTTCCCATGCCATTGAAATTGCACCTAAAATCCTCTTTCCTTGGATCCTGCTACATTCAGTATATCTCAGGGCCTCCCACATTCAGAGGAGGGGAAATCTCCTCAGGAGAGCTGGTCTATGGCTAGTTGTACAGCTCTGTCCTAGAAGTACTCTATCCTGTTCTGAGTCTCAATAAGTTCAACTTGATAAACAATGTGAAAACTTTGCCTTCCTCACCTTCCAATTCAGAGCCTATGTGCTAGAAGCAGAGAAACCAGGCTTAACAATACACCACTTAAAGTCATACTTCCCCCGTGCCTTGTAATCTGGAACAAGCTGCCATCTCCAGGCCTTAAGTGTTCACCTATAAACACAGGTAAGAATACTTCCTTCAGTGAATTGTGATGTTGGGCTAAATTTAAGGGAACAATGGCTGGAACATACAAACTACTGAATAAATGTTACTTGTTTTTGTAATTACAAAGGTTAGGAAATCATCCATATAGCTACAATCTTAACAGAGATACTTCTTTCTTAGTTGTGTTAGGACTCAGTTAATAGGAGAAGCAAGTTTTGTCCATGTTCTTTGGTTTCAAAATTGGCATCAGATCCCTCTAGGATTCCTCAGATAATAACCAGCCAATGAACAAGAATGCATGATTTATCCAACCCGGGTTAGGGGTAGGAGGTAGTAGCATAAGAGGAAAGGCTTGCCTTGAAGAACTCTTACTTTTGCTTATTATGAGAGGATAAATAGATTTATCAGGCTTGATGTAGAAAATTTGGTTGCAACCAGATAGTGATGCAGCATGTTTGTATTTCCAGCGCTCAGGAAGCAGAGGCAGGGAGATATCTCGAGTTTGAGGTCAGTCTTGTCTACAGTATGACTTCCAGGACAGCTGAAGTTATTACACAGAGAAACCCTGTCTCAAAAAATGAGAGTAAAAAACAAATTTGGTTGCTATAGATTTACCACTCAAACCCACAGCACACTTGTAATTAATTGTTTTTATGCAGAGGGAGTTAAGAGTAAAAAAGGAAAAAATAACTTATCTTCTCACATATCCACATGATCCATCAGCACTCCCTGGGAAGAGGACAGTGTCTCCAGTGCACTGCACACATGACCTTCTGTCATTACTCAAAGGACTACATGTGTGTGTGTCTGTGTCTGACTTAAGTTAGTTCTGTCATCTTCATCTATTTCTTCACTCTCTTGTTTGCATGTGTATGTGGTGTGTGTGTGTGTGTGTGTGTGTGTGTGTGTGTGTGTGTGTGTGTGTTAGTAGACTGACATGGAATTCTTTCTCAGTTGCCTTCACCTTATTCCTTGAGAGAGGGTCTTTCAGTTGAACCCAGTGGTCATCACTTCATCTAGTGTACCTAGTCGACTTATTCTGGGGATCCTCTGTCTCTGCATTTCCAGAGTTGGAATGAGAGTGTGAGACTGCATACAACATATCATATGTTACATGACATTATCAGGAGTTCTGTGAGATGTGTTAGATGTTCATCATAATCCTGAGGCAGGAGTGTCATCAGCCTTTTTGACCGATGAAGAAACTGAGGCATTGGGAGGTTAAGTAGCTTGAGAAGATGCACAGAAACTGAACAGTGTGCTCAGAACCAACAGCTCAGTATTTCTTTTTTCATTAAAAACTAATATTTTTATTTTATGTGTATGGGTATTTGTATATATACATGTTTGTGTACCACATGTTTGTCTTGCCTGTGAAGGTCAAATAAGAAAAGCAGGTCCACTGGAAAGGGAGTCACATAGCTCTGAGATATCCAATTTCTGAAACAGTAGTCAGGACTCTTAAACTGAGCCATCTTATCTGCCTGTATCTCGCCATTCTGCCTCTACAGCTGGATGTGTCTTGAGACACATGTATGAATGGGATTGTCTTACAGGATCTACCATGTGGATGATTCCAGGGCAGAATCAAAGTTTGATTTCTGAGTTTATCCTGCTTGGCTTCTCCAGTGATGCCACAAGCAATAGCATCCTCTTCATTATGTTCCTTCTCATCTACCTGTGTTCAGTCATGGGCAATGGGCTCATCATCCTGCTGATCTGCATGGACTCACATCTGCACACTCCCATGTACTTCTTCCTCTGTATGCTCGCCATGTTGGATATGGGCTATGTCACCACCACCATGCCCCAGATGTTGGTGCATCTTCTTGCTCACTCTCAGACCATCTCCTTTGCTGGCTGCTGGATGCAGATGTATGTGTTTAGTGCCCTGGGTATAACTGAGAGCACCTTCTTTGTTGTCATGGCTTATGACAGATATGTGGCCATTTGCTATCCACTGCGTTATACTGTCATCCTCAACTGGGGACTGTGCATACGGTTGGCAGCTGGGTCTTTGGTTTGTGGTTTCCTCTCTGCTTTGTTACATACGTTCTTCACCATGAGTCTGCCATATTGTGGGCCCAACAAAGTCAACCACTACTTTTGTGAAGGCCCTTCAGTGCGTAGCCTGGCTTGCATGGATACCCACCTCATTGAGATGGTAGACCTGGTCTTGAGTGTTTTTGTGGCTGTTACCCCGATTTCTCTAATAGTGGCCTCCTATATTTATATTGCTATGGAAATTATGAAGATCAAGTCCAGCCAAGCTCGTTTCAAGGCTTTCTCTACCTGTGCCTCCCACCTGACTGTGGTCACATTCTTCTATGGTCCAGCCTCTTATATCTACATGAGACCCAACTCCAGCTACTCCCCTGAGCGAGACAAGCAGATCTCACTCTTTTATAATACCTTCACTGCCTTGCTTAACCCCATGGTCTACAGTCTGAGAAACAAAGACATCAAGAGGGCATTTCTCAAGGTGATGGCAAATGGTAGGATGAACTTGTAAACCAGGATCTAGGAGAAGCTGGAGGTAGAATGGAACAGTGTCTTTATTTCTGTAAGTAGCCTTACATCTGAACCATCATAGTACTTAGTACATACATAAACCACCTTGAAATCAAGGTGTCTGTTTTGGTTAACAGGCTACACTAAGGTACAGCACCAAAAAACTCAATAATCTCTGTGGATTATAGCTGTGGAATACTCTATTACATTGTGTGAATATATGTCACTGTGATTGATTTAATAATGAAGCTGACTGGACAATAGATAGGCAAGAAGAGACTGGCTAGGTGAGCCAGACAAGAAGAATGCTGGGAGGAGGAAGTGTGGCGTCTGCAGTCATCAGAAGAGACGGACAGAAGCAAGATGGGCATGGCATATTGAGAAAAGTTACCAAGCCATGTATCAGAGCATAGATAAAAAATATGGGTTAATTTAAATTGTAAGTTAGTAACAAGCCTGAGCTATGGACTCAGCATGTATAATTAATATTAAGCCTCTATGTGGTTACTTATGAGTGGCTTGTGGGTCAGAAACTTTTGCCTAAATATTATAACTGCAAAGGTTTTTTTGTTGCTCATGTTGTTTGTTGTAGGTTGAGAGCAACTGTCTGTTTTCTAGCATCCATCCTGAAGCATTAACCATTAGCTGTTATGAGGACTATGCTTTGCTATAACAGAAGAAGGGAGCATGCACAAAACTCATGATGTCTCACTGCTTTTCAAAAGTGACATATTAATTACATCCATTCCATTGATTAACACAAGTTGTGTGGTTGACCCTAGTAGCATAGTGCTCATATTTTCTTCCTACTAAGAAGCAATTGGAATCACATGAAATGGTCTGGTATATATTGTTTCTCAACCACGGGCAGTAGAAAACACAGATAATGTAACCTATCATTGTACCACAGAAACAATATCATACATGAAAGCAATGAAGAACATTGACCGTGTTTCATGTAACTGACATGGTAATGGAAACTGTTGAGTGTCAAGCAATATTAACAAAGTAGTATACATAAACAGTATGTGTTACCAACACAAAAATAAGCCAAAAGTATGTATAACCTGTGAAACTTAGATATGTGATTTTGTGCATGAAGTTGATATGATTTGTGAGCAAATATGGTGAACTGCATATTGTATTCTCAAAGACACAAAACTTGAAAATAATGGCCCTGGGTTCTCATCTCAACTTTGCTGTCTTGGTTAGTATATGAATGACTTTGGCCAAATTACTTCACTTGGATTTCATATTATTAATCAATAAAATTAATACCCTGACTCCAAAGACTTCTTGGACTCTGGTGTTCTCTCTTCTCTTCTCTCTGTTCTCTCCCATGTGGGACA